>JAVFWQ010000016.1:0-72891 GCA_032727855.1 Quercus ilex subsp. ballota
GCTAGAGAAGAAAAAGGTTCGGCGCAACCTCGTTGGAGCAAGAAGCTTGGAGGGCTTAGGTACCTGGGTAGATTAGGCTTGGAGGGTCTATTGCTGTTCATGTATCTCAACTACATTTTCTAGTGGATTATTGACCGTTTGGAGGGCGGCGAAGAGATTTTATGCCGAGGGCTTCGGTTTCCTCTTCGATAACACATCGTCGTGTTATCTTTGTGTTTGCATCTCTCTTCCCTTAATCTTTACCATTTAATTTCTGCTGTGGATGTGATTTTAAATTGGTTTAGATTGTTTATCAATTCTGTCATTGGCTTATGTTCATGTTCTGCACATTTATTGTTTGATAATAAGTTTGAATTGGTAATTTGTAATTGGGGTCTAAACGTTCATAGTGTTTTCAACGCTATTTGAACTTTCAATTGGTATCAGAGCAGGTGCACTTGCTGTGGTTTAAACACCTTAGTGCGATCCCTGACCCCGTATTGAGATGGATAGGTCTCAATCTCTAAATGTACCACCATTTTTTTATGGTAATAATTATACTTTTTGGAAAGTCCGAATGAAAGCATTTTTGTATTCTATTGATGATGTTGTGTGGGATGCAGTTGAAGTTGGTTGGACTAGGCCAGAGGCTGCCAAATCCACTTGGGATAAGGCAGCTCTTACGACGGATAATGCTAACAGTAAAGCACTAAATGCTATTTTCTATGGTGTCTCTCCAGAAGAATTTCACAGGATTTCACATATTCCTATTGCTAAGGAAGCATGGGAGATTCTGGAGACTACTTATGAAGGAACAAAGAAAGTGAAAGACACCAAGCTACAGATGTTGACCACTCGCTTTGAGGAGCTCAAGATGAGCGAGGATGAGTCCTTTCACTCTGTATATAGTAAGCTGAACGAGGTGGTCGTCGGTAAATTCAATTTGGGGGAAAAGATGGAGGATTCTAAAATAGTAAGGAAGATCCTTCGGTCACTACTGAAAAGCTTCCGTGCCAAAGTAACAGCTATTAAAGAGAGCAAGGATCTTGACAACATTAAAGTTCAAGAGTTGGTTGGTTCATTGCAGACATATGAACTGTCACTGCCCACGCAAAAGAAGAGAAAATCTCTTGCTCTTAAGACAATTAATGAGAGGGTAGTATCTCATGACTCTTCGGATGAAGATGTTGTAGATAAAGATGTGGCGTACCTTGTGAAAAATTTCCAGAAGTTCTTAAAACTCAAGAACAGTGGGAAATCTAGTGACAAATTAAAATTTCAAAATTTCGGGGAGGAGAAAAAGGAGTTCAGAAGGAAAGAGGGTAGAGAATCCCAATCTTCGCAAGGAATCACGTGCTTTGAGTGTAATGGACATAGACACTTCAAAAAGGAATGTCCCAACTATTTGAAGTTAAAGGGCAATGTCTATGCTACTACTCTAAGTGACTCGGATTCGTCAAATTCTAATTCGGAGGATAGCTGTGATGGAGAAGGAAATTACTCCGCATTCATGACCATTGCACATGTGGAATCCTCAGATGATTTGGGTACACTTGTGAAGGAGCTTGGTGAGCATTCTGATTTGGAATCTATTGGGATTGTTGAAGAATCGAAGGCTGAAGAGGATGAAGATACATCTGGTCTTCAAGAGAATTACGCCTTACTCCTTGAGAAATCAGGAGAGTATGCAAGGGTGGCAAAGGCAACTGTGAAGAAGATGAAGAAAGCTGAGGAAGATTACAAAAGTGTTCTAGTACGATACAAGGAGGCGAAGTGTGAGATTGAAACACTAAATGGTGAGCTATCAGAAGCTTACACAAAATTGAGATTTCTTAAGCAAGAGGTAGTGCAAGCACATGCCAAGATAGAAAGGGTCTCCTCCAAGAATCTAGTTGATGTTATTTCATCTCAAAAACATGCCTCAGACAAATCTGGACTGGGATATACTGGGGGGAGTAGCTCATCAGCCAATGTCACCAAAGAAGTGAAGTTTGTGAAGACCAAAGATATGGTTGTAGAAGAGCCTATTCCTGAGAAAGTTAAGGTTGAAAAGAAGAAGAATGTGGCTGATCAACGGGTGTTAAATAACTCCCGTAATCAATCAGAAGCCAGATTTGAAGCTAGAGGAAGATCACTTCCAAGATCACAGCGGGGTCCTAGAACGAATCATTTCTGTCACTTTTGCGAATTGCAAGGGCATACCAAACCCAACTGTCATAAGCTGAGAGCGTTAAACAATGCAAGCGCTCCTTGATCACGAGGAAGAAGAAATGACAAGAAGTCTTGGGATGGTGAGCAACCAAAAAGTCAAAACCGTGATCCCGGAATGATGGACGTGATGAAGATGATCAGTGCCTTCACCAATTGCTTGGAAAGCTTCACAAGAAGGTTTGAAAGTCCTAACTCTCGTACCCAATCTGTCAAGGATATCACCCCAAACGCACGTGACGTGTGGTTGACTAAGGGTACTCATGCATAAGCATTACAACATATCCATGCATTAATACTTCCCATGTTTGTGAATATGCTTGGTTGTGTACTTCTTGCGAGTTTTTGAGTTGATATATTGTTTGTGTGTTTTTTTTTGTTTCAAATGTTTTTACATTGTTATTTATGTTGTTTTTTTATCAATCTTTTACTGTTTTTGTGTCAAAAATCCAAAAACACATAAAAAGTAGAAAATTCTAAAAAGTTTGATCGGCATGGTTGAGTTTTGTCTCAAAGCATGTTTTGCCTTGTACCTTTGTATTAATGGCCTTGTGCATCTACGAGCTTAGTTTGTTTTTTATGCACTCATATCATTGTGGAAGAAATTCTGAAATCTATGTGACTGTTGTAAATAGATCTTCAACCTTGTCATGAATGATTAGTGAATGGTTTTGTTGATCTTGAGACATGCATAGACTTGTGCCTATATATCTTCCCACTTTTATTTTATTGCTTTACTCAAAGAGCTCACTAAATGTAAATCTCCAAATGAAAAGAGATATTGAGCTGCAAAAGCCAGTCGCACATACTAGTATTTGACTAGGAAAAAGGGAAAGCGACCAAAATAAAATGTATGATGCCCAAAGAGCCAAAGGCTAACTCATTAAAGTGAAATATCAAAAATTTCAGGCATCAATCTCACAATGAGATGTGTTGATTCAAAAAGATCAAATGATATGTTGAACATAAAGCCAAATGAAAAGCTTCAAAGATATTGTACTCAAGTCTATGTGGGAGGTCATATATGTATACTTCTATAATTGAGATGGATCACATTATCTAGTACTTGTTATGTATGCCTTGGTTGAATTGATCATTGAAACTTCACATTAGACTAAGGACTATCTCATTTTTGATATCCACACACATCACACAAGTTTATGTTCAATGAATTTCATATTCATTTATGTGATTGTACATGATTAAATGTGTTTTCATATGCTCAATCTTTGTTGATCAAACACAAAAAGATTTTTTGAGTGTTTTAGTTGTTTTTGGAAAGTATTTTGTATTTACAAAAATGTCAAAAATTTTAAAAACAGTGTTGTCCTGTTTTGGCAACTCAGTCGTGGGTTGTCCCAGTCACATGCCCCAGTCGCGAGCCCACTCCGAGATTTTTCGCAGCTCACTGGCGAGTCAAGGTCTCAGGCGCGAAAAATACTTAGAAAAATTTTCAAAATTTGAATTTTTATGATTCTCGCAGCTCAGTGTGGCGACTTGTTCACGGGTGGAAAGTCCAGTTGCGAGAGGTACACAGAGATTTTCGCGGCTCACCTCGCGACTCTCTCGCGAGTAGACCTTCCAGTCGCGAAAAACACTTAGAAAATTTTTCACGAAATTTGATTTCAAAGTGTTTCGTAGCTTACCCTGGCGACTTTTTGGTGACTTGATCCAGTCGTGAAAACCGCGTGTTTTGCATTTTAAGGACAGTTTTTAAAATTTTTTCAGTTTTTCCCTCAAATTTTTGTGACTGTTCATTGTCTTCCCCATTTCTCTCTCTCAAACACTCCGAGTCTCTCTTCAAAAAGCATCCATTTTTGCATCATTTCTACTCCAATCTTCAAGAAAAATGTATGGGTTTTCTCTTTTTCACTTTATTATTCATGATTTGAGCACTATTTTCTCGGATCTGTGTGTTGTGTTGTGTTGTGGATTTATTTTTTTTCGGACATGGGTTGAGGATATTTTGTTGGGTTTGGTTGATTGAGTTTTGTTACATCTTAACAATCTGATGTGTGATATTCTTTTTCTCATATGAGCCTTTTTGTATTGTGTTCCTTTGTTGTCTCTGGACTCTGCACTCATATCATACCCATTAGCTTAAATGTTCAGAGATTGTTAAAATTGGTCACTTGCTGCTTTTGGTTCACAGATTGCTTTCTGCATTCCTTCATCTATGTTTAAGACTAGGACTCTTGGTGATCTTATTTTGCTTGTGCACACTGTCACCATGGGTTTTTAGGTTATTGTTGTTAAATCCTCTATTCTATGATATGTTATATTAATCTATGCTACTTATTGTGTTTCTAATCTGGTTTTAATGTGTTGAATGTCTATCTTTTGTGCCTTGTTCTTGTGGCCTCTTCTGCTTGTTTACAGATGGCTCCCACACCTACAAAGAAGAAGACTCCTGCTAAGAAGGCTGACAAAAGGTTGAAAATGGACCACAACCTATTTAGGTCAGTTTAGCACTTTGAAAGATACAGAGATTCTTTCATGAAGGGAACAATTATTTAGAAGAGGTTTGTAGATTTAAATGACTTGAAGGATACCTTCATTCCAGAATGCTTTGAAGGCAGGGGATGGGATAAGTTGCTGGGTGACCTACCTGCAGTGTGTGAACCTTTAATAAGGGAGTTTTATACAAATGTGAGCATAAGGGAGGATAAGCTGAACTGCTGGATTAGAGGACATGAGTTCAACATAGATGCTCATGATATTGATGAGGTTCTAAGGCTTAAGGGATTGGAAGATCATGACTTCACCAACTACAAAGACAGGATGCTATCTTTAGACACTGTCCAGACTCGGATTGGTGGTGTTAAAGAAGGGAGATGTCTCAACACTAATGCCTTCCCAGTTGACATGAGGTGTCTGACCACAATCATGATGTTCAATTTATATCCTATAAGAAAGATGACTACTCTGACTAATGCCAGATCTATCTTCCTCATGGAGCTCAAGGAGAAAACCTTCATTGACATCAGTTCTCACATATATGACACAATTGTGGATGAGACTAGAACCACCTCAAGGCCCAAGCTGATCTTTCCTAGTCTTCTCATGAGACTTTTCAGAGCAAAAGGGGTTGCAATCCCTCAAGATATTAGTCCCATGACTCCTTTATCAGCCATAAACAAATTAACCCTCACAAGGATACAAGTTCGTCTTCCAGGTGATGAAGAGGAGGGTGACTAAGGAGAAGGTGATCCTATGGAAACTGAGGTAGAGGCTACAGGACAGACATCCACACCCAGAAGCAGAGGCAAAAGGAGCAGAGCTTCAACTTCATCAGCTGCACCTCCACCAGATGCATTTCAGATCATCCTGGAAAGGATTGACGGACTCAGAGAAGTTTAGAATGAGCATACTGACAGGATGGCAGCAATTCAGGATTAGCTCAACGTACTTTCGGCCAAGTTTAATAGCCTAAACACCCAGCAGTGATCCTTTGGCCATTCCAGTTAAAAAGGGGGAGAATTTTTTAAGAAGCAACTCTTGAGGGGGAGTGCTATTTTGAGGGGGAGCAGTCTAAGTGTTTTTAATCAACTTGTTTCTGTTCAGTTCTAATTTATGTTTATACTTTGGATAATGTTTTTGCTTTGATTATGAGTCTGATACACTATGGTTAATTGGTTCTGGTATATATTATGGTGTTTATTCAGTAGGTTTTATGTGTTTGTACCTGTTATCTTTGTAGGTTTTTAAGGTTCTTAGTGTTTGTTTATACCTGTTACCTTTGTAGGTTTTTAAGGTTCTTAGTATTTGTTTGTACCTGTTGCTTTTGTAAGCTTTTAAGGTTAATATTCTCATGCTTTGTAGCTCGTACTTGATGTTAATTGCCATGCTTTTTCTTTAAGTACATCACTCTTGTGCCCTTGTAGGATCTTATTCCTAGATGCATATATGTTTTATGCATTGGTTGAGTGTTGGACACGCAAATGATTCTTTGAAATTGAGTTTATTAGCTTGCATGTTCGGATGTTCATTCCTTGAGAGAATGAGCATTGTGATTACTAGTATGTAGTGATTGCCTGTTTTGGTCAAGCCATGGTTTATTGTTTTGTCCCATTTTGCTTGATCGCATTATGTTTGCTCCATATGCATTACAAGTTTTCTGCATACAATGATCAGATTGTGTTGTTGTGTTTCAAGAGATACTTGTTCTTATGGTTCAAGAGCTACACAGGTTCTAGAGTTAGGTGTGAGTGAGTTTTCCAACTGTTCCCAACTCACGCGTTAAGTCTAGATTTTGTTATGGGTTTTGTCACGGAATAGTCAAAGGGGAAGATTGTAAGGTTGAATTTTATCAACCATCTTATTGTTATTCCGTGCCAATTTGCTTGTAATTCAGCACTTAGTATCCTTGTATTTAGGTGGGATTCATGTAAGGGTAGTATGTGAGAGAGTGTGAAGAAATATTCCTCTTTGTGCAAAGAAGCAGGGACTCGCGACTGGAACTCGCGGGTGGCAAGCCGCCAGAAGAGGGTCATGTGTCAAGCATGAGGGAAGCTGAAGCGTTATGCCAGCTGGTGCATTACATGACAAAATATCCAGACTAGCAATGCAATTAACTCGCGGTTTGATCTCGCGACTCAGTCAAGCCGCGAGGCCAAGCCGCCAACCTGCCCTGTTTAGAAAAAACTGACTCTTCGCATTCCTTTCTCACCCTACTATATATAGACTCTTATACCCACGAAATGTAGAGAGGTTCCAGAGAGAATTTTGAGAGAGAAACCTTAGAGAAAAACAAGATTGATTCATCTACAATCTTGATCTAAGAGACTCTTCAACTATTCTCTTCCTCTCCATTGATACATCCTTGAGAGGTTCTTGACCAAATCCTTTTCTCACCACACCTACATTTGTGAGAAGGTCTTTTGGTGCTAAAGGAAGCAGTTTGGAAGGGACCAATGGTTATTGGTTGATGTTATGGGCTATAGCGGAATTCGGTAAGCTAGAGAAGAAAAAGGTTCGGCGCAACCTCGTTGGAGCAAGAAGTTTAGAGGGCTTAGGTACTTGGGTAGATTAGGCTTGGAGGGTCTATTGTTGTTCATGTATCCCAACTACATTTTATAGTGGATTATTGACCCCTTGAAGGGCGGCGGAGAGGTTTTACACTGAGGGTTTCGGTTTTCTCTTCGATAACACGTCGCCGTGTTGTCTTTGTATTTGCATCTCTCTTCCCTTAATCTTTACCATTTAATTTCTGCTGTGGATGTGATTTTAAATTGGTTTAGATTGTTTATCAATTCTGTCATTGACTTATGTTCATGTTCCGCACATTTATTGTTTGATAATAAGCTTGAATTGATAATTTGTAATTGGGGTCTAAATGTTCATAATGTTTTCAACACTATTCGAACTTTCACTATTACTATATAAGAGAAAAGAATAAGTTAATCAAGCTAGAAAATGAACTAAGATTGAACATGTGATCTTATTTGGTAATAAATTCGAGTTCAACTTGTGTTCAAAATAAAATTAAATGAATAAGCTCAAACTTTTATTGTTCAGTTTGAAACGACTTATTTGCATCCTATAAATACTATGATACTATGATTGTGATTGTGCTCTTTTGACTTGATGAATACATTATTTACTTACTTTATTTTAAAAAGTGGGTGTTAAATGTTGAGTGAAGATGGAAAATGGGTTTGGGATGAAACATTCACATTTAGTCCAGCTCACAATTGGATAAGATAGGACATGGCATGTGTTAAGTGCTTTAGTGCACTGAATGTGACCTAAACACAAGTGTCAAAAAAGTCATGTGTTGGGCTACAGACTATCTTGTACATTGTATTAGAGTACTCACAGCTTTATATGATAAGATTTTTGCCTATGCCCTTTCTTGAAAACCAACTCCTCATGCAATTGGATAAGGTGATTGGGCAAGAAACAGAACTCTGGGCTTTAAAAGCCAGAATTAATTTGATGGTGTTGGGGAACCGTAATACATCCTTCTATCACATCTCAGCTTTGACAAGGAGGAAGCGGAATCAGATTTTGTCAGTTAAAAATGAGGCAGGGGCCTGGATTTTGGAAGAAAGGGAAGTTATGAATTATTTTAGAGAAGGATTTTACAAGCTGTATACAACCAGTCAGGACACGGCAACATGGGATCTGAACTACCACTCTCAATGGCAGGCCAAACTATCGGAGGAAGAGAAAGAAGGGATTAGTCACATGGTGTCTGAGGAGGAAATTTCAGCTGCCTTATGGTCCTTAAAGGCCTTTAAGGCTCCAGGACTAGATGGTCTTCATGCTGGGTTTTACCAGCGTTTTTGGATCATTGTCAAGGATTTGGTTAAGGAAGAGGTCAAGAAGGTGTTTAGGGTAAAGAAAATTCCTGAATATCTTAACAGCACTAATATTGTTCTTATTCCCAAGGTGAAAGGTAGGAGTTACCGCCCCATAAGTCTGTGCAATTCAGTCTATAAAATTATTTCAAAAGTGCTGGTTGAAAGAATCAGACCCTTTCTGGATAAGCTTATCTCCCCTTGTCAAGCAGCCTTCGTCCCAAGGAGAAGGGGGGTGGATAATGCGATTATCGTCCAAGAAGTCATTCATACTATAGGCAAAACGAGAGGTAAAGTGGGCTATATGGCCCTCAAGATTGATTTAGAAAAGGCTTATGATAAACTTGAGTGGAGCTTTATTAGAAACATGCTGATTAGATTTAATCTTCCTGAGAGCCTCATTGAGATTATCATGAGCTGCATCACCTCTGTTACCACCTCCATTCTCTTCAACAGGGGCAGTTTAGATGCTTTTTCCCCTTCTAGAGGAATAAGGTAGGGTGACCCTTTATCCTCGTACATCTTCATCATGTGCATGGAATACTTAGGTCAATTAATCCAAGACAAATGCGAAGAAAGTCTGTGGAAACCAATGAAAGCTTCTAAAAGTGGCCCCTCTTTTTCTCATCTCTTTTTTGCTGATGACCTGGTTTTATTTGCCAAGGCTTCTATGGGGAATTGTAGGGTCATAAAAGAGGTGCTTGATAAATTTTGTAAGGACTCTGGCCAAACGATTACTTTTGCTAAGTCGAGAGTGTTTTTCTCTCCGAATATTGAGCAAGATGATGAGGAGGCTTTTGCCTCAACCCTCGGGTTCCAAGCTACGAGTTGTTTGGGGAAATACCTTGGTTTTCCAATTAAACATCGTGGTGGGTCTAGTCAGGATTTTAACTTCGTGTTGGATAAAGTGAAGATGAAATTAGCTGGATGGAAGGCAAATCTCCTCTCTACGGTAGGGAGGGCTGTTCTTATTCAAGCTTCATCCTCGACCATTCCAGCTTATGTTATGCAGAACTGCATGCTTCCCGGGAAGGTCTTAGAGGGCATTGATAGAGTGAATAGGAACTTCCTCTGGGGCTCTTCAGATAGTAGTAAAAAGATGCACTGGGTGGGTTGGAAGAAGGTTGCTAGACCAAAAGAAGATGGGGGGTTAGGTCTCCAAAAGGCTAAGGGAAGGAACACCGCATTACTTGCAAAATTAAATTGGCGATTCCACACAGAGAAAAATTCCCCATGGGCAAGAGTTCTTAGAATGAAGTATTGCAATCATCTTCGAGTGAGATCTAGAAATGAAAATCAGCTGCCAAGTTCTAGAGTGTGGAAGAGTTTAAAGAAAGGTGATGACATTTTCAAGAAAGGCATCAGATGGGTGCCCGGGTCTGACAGCTGCCTGGACTTTTGGAATGACAACTGGTCATCAATTAGCCCTCTTAGACTTGCCATTCAAGGTCCCTTGACCCAAGATTCGGCTAGGTTGAAAGTCAAGGATGTCGGTCATCCAGGTGGGTGGGATTGGGAGAAGATTCAGATGGAATTTCCTAGTAGCATCAAAAGGATCATCCAAGCAATTCCCATGCCCCTAGCAGCGAGAACAGAGGATAAGTTGGCTTGGGAACCTTCTCCGAAGGGGGATTTTGATCTGAAATCAGCTTACTCTTTGTCTTTAGAGCCTAGTATGGAAGCTTCTTTTAAGGGGAAGTGGATTTGGAAATTAAAAACCCTTCCTAGAATCCAATTTTTTGTTTGGCAGTGTATGCATCAGAGCATTGGTGTCAAGGATTGCCTCTGTCCCATATGTCAGAATGGTCCAGAAAACATTCTCCATGCCTTATGTGATTGCCCCTCAGCTAAAGACACTTGGCACCAGCTTGGAGTGCAACCCTCTGACCCCTCCTTCTTCATTGAAAATCTTAAGGACTGGTTGTATTCTAACAGCACTGCTGATCCGAAGCTCAAAACTGGTCAACTTCCGTGGTTTCAGGTATTTTTGTTTGCTATATGGATGATTTGGAAGAGTAGAAATCTATACATTTTCAAGGCTAGAACTCGAAATCCAAATGTTGCCAAAGAGATTCTGGCTGAGGCTACGGAATATTACCTCTGTGCATGCAGTCACAGGGCAACCAAGAAGCTAATTTGGAAAAATATTAGTTGGGTAAAGCCCAATGCTGGATGGATGAAGCTGAATACAGATGGGTCTTCCATTGGCCCTTTCGGGTTAGCTGGAGGTGGAGGTGTGCTTAGAGATGAAGAGGGTAAGTGGGTGATTGGTTATGCCAGGAAAATTGGGTCAGCAAACAGCTTCCTTGCTGAGCTTTGGGCTCTTCGAGATGGGCTCTTCCAGTGCTTACAAGCTCATGTTCACACAGTAGTCATAGAAATGGATGCCAAAGTCATAGTTGATGCTTTCTCTCTGCAAAGTAACTCCAACGTTATTGTTTCTTCTCTTATGGATGATTGTAAGCATTTACTCACCCTGATCCCTCAAGTGAGGTTTAGGCATGTGTATAGAGAAGCAAATAGATGTGCTGATTTTTTGGCTAAGTTAGGGTCATCAATGGATGTTGATTTTGCTGTTTTTTCTTGTCCACCTGTGGACATCCTTTCTATTTTTGAGGCTGATTGCCATGGTCTGGTTGTAAGAAGGCTGTGTCCTGAGCCTGTGTTTGCTTGTTAGTTTAATGATATTTCCTTTCTACCAAAAAAAAAAAAAGATCTAGAAATAGAATTCTCCCTTTGCTCAAAAGATGCATTGGCCATTTTGAGGGATGCTCGTGAAGAACGTTTATGGGACATCGAATTGGCCTCTGGGTATAACAAAAACAGAAAAACTCCACACTTTAAAGCCTGATAACAAGACCTTAACATCCTCAATTGTACTTTCAATTTTTTAATCAAGAATTGAAGGATATTGCATAATATTATGGAGTTTCAAGGTTTATGACATAAATTTTTAGAATGAACTTTGGTTCTAAGTTCTAACTTCTAACCACACCATTGATCAAATATATTGTTATCTTAGCTTCAAAAACACACACATGTATGGTGTATTTTGCATAATAAGGTGTGGGGTTTGAATGGACATCCACCTTGAGAACAATGGTTGCTTTTACAAAAAGGTTAGAATCTTGTAGAGGAAAGTGAGGAACCTATAGTCCTATACCATATTCAGGCTTTCCCTTTGTCAATTCGCCATCTCATTTCATTTGAATTTTTTTTCCAAATCATTATCTCTTATATTTGAAACCATTCTGATCTGTTGGCTGATGACCCTATCCTATTGATGAAAGTCAATTAGAATAATAGCTACACGTACACACAATCTAACTGGCCATTTCATTTTTTTAATTATTATTCACTAGTACTAGTATTATCCTTATCATTAGACCTGTCATTTCATTTTGATCATGTCCATCGTAAATATTCTGCCGGTAGTTTCATTATTATATAAAATGTCAAATTTTTTGACACATAATTATCTTGCTCAGCAGTTATAATTAGTTGTTTATTACTCGACTCATTATTATTATTATTATTATTATTATTTTTGGTCGTTGCTCACTATTTTTCACATGAACAGTTATAAACAAAAATGGTGGATTAATTTGTGGCCTTAAAATTTTTGATATTCTACGACACAATGCATAGTTTGTTTGACTCACGTACTTTGTTGAGATATCTACAAATACAATACAATATTGGCATGAACTCTGTCCCTTCTTGTTTCCTGTCTCTCACACTCACCTATGCGTATAGTTCTAGGATGACGCAAATTAGAGATTTGTATTCTGAGTTTCTGGCATTAGAAGATACTCCACCTTAGCCTAAAGGGTAAAGGTTATAATTATATGGGTCCGGTTAATGTGTGCCCTTAGGGCACACGTTAAACTTTCTATTTTTGAAAACATTTTCTCGGAAATTGAAAAAGCTGTCATTACTTTTTCAATTCTCGAGAAAATTTTTTCCAGAAATAGAAATTAATGTGTGCCCTAAGGACACACATTAATAAAATCCTAATTATATAGCTCTCTCTCTCTCTCTCCTACATGCTCTCTCTCATCTGATCTGTGATTTTGTTGAGAGAGAGAGAGAGAGAGAGAAAGAGAGATGGATGGATGGAGAGATGGATGGGTGACCAAACGAAGCTCAATCTCCACAGCCGAAAACACATGGATCAAACCGTCTAATCAATCTTGACCGTTCAATATAACGCATCTGAAAAGGACCCCTCATCCATCTGAACCTTCCTGTTTGGAATAGTCTGTTATCAGCCCAATCTCATGTGACAGAAATGTGTGAAGCCTCGATTGGGGACATGAGAATATCAGAATTTTGTTTTGTTTTGGGATTGGATTTTGATGGTGAGGGATTTTCAATGCTTTTTTAATTACTACTTTCCAACAGAAAAAAAAAAAAAAAAAAAAAAAAAACCTCAGCTGTATCTTTGTGGCAGTATCAATGCGGTAAACGAGGCAATAATAGTGTGCTAGTATGTGTTCTGTCATCTCAATCCTCTCTAGCTGTTCTTACCTCATTTCAGTTCAAAAGTTTGTCATAATTTTTCTGGGCATTTTTGCTTAGAAAAAGCAAAGAATACTGACGTGTGATTTCCTTGGGCGGCTATTGGGTGATTGGTAGAGGTGTTTAAACAACCATTTTTAATATTTAAAAACCATAAATATTTTCACAATATTTTTTATTTTCAAAACACTTGCGTACAAGTCTGCAACCTCAAGCGCCCACTGCTGTTCGGTCTTTCCATCTTCTTGTTTCACGTGAAAGTATGCCATGCTTTCACTTCTTCCATCATCACATTTATGGTGTCGAGGCTTCATCTAGTTGTCGGAGTGATGCTGTATAAAACGGAATGGTGTGGCGGCTTCGT
This sequence comes from Quercus ilex subsp. ballota, assembly GCA_032727855.1. NCBI lineage: Eukaryota > Viridiplantae > Streptophyta > Magnoliopsida > Fagales > Fagaceae > Quercus > Quercus ilex. The sequence continues at coordinate 13,375 of JAVFWQ010000016.1, forward strand.
CTACTGCAAATTTTCAACTTTCCTATTTATAATAAGATTTTACTAACCGGACCCTAATATCATATACTTATATAATATTTCTATCCAAAAAACAAAATTTCTTATATAATAAAAGTTGAGTTTACAAATTGTGGTTGCACTTAGTAATTTTAATAAATTACAGAATTTTTTTATATTTTAAGAAAAAATAGATCATTTTTCTTCTCCTCTAATTTTTAAGTTGATAAAAATCTTCCTTTGATTACAATCTAAATTCTATCTTAATTTGATTATAATCTAAATTTTTTAGATAAAGTTATGTTGAGATTAACTTCTTCTTCTTCTTCTTCTTTGGATAATTTTAAACTTTTAAACTGGTTATAACTATAAAAAAAAAAAAAAAAAAAAGCAAAAATACATTTTTAGTTCCCACATTTTGGATCGATTTTCATTTTGGTCCCTATTTGATTTTGCTACTATTCAAATTCCTAAAAATAGAAAATCAATTCTATATTGATCCTTGCTGTCAACCCATTAATTGAAAATTCATACATGGCAGACGGAGTTGAGAGTTCAAATAGCGTTGAAAACACTATGAACGTTTAGACTCACAATTACAAATTACCAACTCAAGCTTATTATCAAACAATAAATGTGCGGAACATGAACATAAGCTAATAATAGAATTGATAAACAATCTAAACCAAATAAAATCACATCCACAGCAGAAATTAAATAGCAAAGATTAAGGGAAGAGAGATGCAAACACAAAGACAACATGACGATGTGTTATCGAAGAGGAAACCGAAGCTCTTGGCGTAAAACCTCTCCGCCGCCCTCCAAGCGGTCAATAATCCACTAGAAAATGTAGTTGGGATACATGAACAGTAATAGACCCTCCAAGCCTAATCTACCCAGTGTACCTAAGCCCTGCAAGCTTCTTGCTCCAACGAGGTTGCGCCGAACCTTTTTCTTCTCTAACTTACCAGATTCCGCTATAGCCCATAGCCCATAGCATCATCTTCTCGCACGCTTCACTCATGTGCTGCAGTTGGCGGCTTACCAGTCGCGAGTCACCCGCAAATCCCTGCATCTTTGCACAATCTTGAGCATTTCTTCACACTCTCTCACTCACTACCATTACATGAATCCCACCTAAATACAGAGTTTCTAAGTGCTGAAATACAAACAAATTGGCACGGAATAAAGCCAACAAGATAGTTGATTAAATTCAACCTTACAGGAGTGCATAGGTGGCATGTTAGATGCTGACGTGACTAATAAAATAATATTAAAAAAAATTATTTGACTTTTAGAAACAAAAGCAAAAACAAAAATTTTCAATTTTAAAGATTGAGAAAAATATTTATAGCAATTATTTCAATTTTTCTTAAACTTTCTTAAGAAATAAACACTAAATTAACACTCCTTCACATTCTATGTTGGCGTTTCTATGTTTGTGTTTGTATCTATTTCATTTTCTTCTTTCTTTTAACATAAACCAAAAAAGTAAAATCAAAACAAAAATAAATTAATAAATAAATGTTATCTCTCTCTCTCTCTCTCAGTCTTTGTGTTTGGCATCTATTTCTTTTTCCTCTTTCTTTTCAGATGCAGGTTCATGACTTGCTCTCAGTAATGGACTTGCTATTCTGGCGACGGTCTATTACAGCTAGAAGTGTCGAAGCCACGGCTCCCCGTAACAATGATGTTGAGTCCAAGCCTCTCAACCTCAAGGCAAAGCCTTTCCTTCATATCATGATCCTTCACGATATGGATCTTGAATGGAATTTGTGCCTCCACAAGCAGTTGAGCCAAATCGTTGGCTTGTTTGTGTTTGTATCTTCCTTTTTCTTTTTTCTTTGTTCAATCTCCAACTTTTTCTCTCTCTTTAAACCCGAATCCCTCTTCCTTTCTCTTGTTTGTTCAACGATGGTGGTAGTGGGTTTGGTGACTTTGTTGTCGTGGGTTTGTTGACTGATCGGTGGGTTTGGTGACTAATCGGTAGGGTGGATCGTTGGTTTGGTGACTAATCAGTGGTAGTGGTGGTGATTGGTGGTCTGATTTGTTCATATGGGTTTCGGATTGCAGGGTTGGTTGGTTGGTTGGTTGGTCTAATTAGTGATCGTTGGTTGGGTTTTTTGTTAGTGTCAGTTTCAAACTTGCTGGAGATGAGTTTGCTGGGTTCAACTTGCTTGAGATGGGTTTTTTTGGGTTTGAAATTTTTTTGTTTGGGTTGGTTGTGTTGTATTTTTGGATTGATTTTGCTGGGGTTTGAGAAAATGGTGGCTTTGAGATTTATGAGTTTGTTTTTTAGCTAAATTTTTTGGGTTTTTTGTGTGTGTTTGTTTCCTAAGAAAAGTTTTGAGTTTGCTAGTTTGTTTGTTGGGGAAGAACATGAAGTTCATGTTCTAGGAAAAGAAGAAATGTTCTTACAAAAAAAAAAAAAGGTATAAAAAAAATTAATTTAATTAGATTAATGTTTATTTTTAAAATTTCTTTGAATTTTTTTATATGGCTTTTTTTTATTAATTTAAATATGATGTGGCATTTAGAAAATGCCAAATAATTTTTTAATAATATTTTAATGGTCATGTTAGCAATTAGGGCACTACATCTGCCATGTAGGAGTTTTCTATTAGTGGGTTGGTATGAACTAAAATAAAATTGATTTTCTGTTTTTAAGAACTAAAATAATAGTAAAATCAAAATAGGGACCAAAATGGGAATCAGCCCAAAATGTAAGGACCAAAAATATATTTTTGCCATAATATATGTCTATCCTATTTTCTTATTGCCATTCACATTTACTTACTTTCTTTCCATTTTTTTATTTATTACAGTATGTTCTTTTTTTCTTTTTTTTTTGGTAAATCAAGATCATAACATTAAAACTAAGCAAAAACAAGTCTATTACAAAAAGAAGCCTTCTTATCAGTAAGAAGGAGGCCAGCCACCACAGGCAGTGGACATAAAAAAACAATAAAATTAGAAATGGAGCTCCCCCCAAATCTTGCTAGTAAGTCCGCGCATTGATTAGCCTCGCGGAATGTGTGCACAACCCTCTTGTTGGGAATGGCAGCTAACAGTTTCCTGCAATCAGATAGTAAAGGTTCCATTAAAAGGTTTTCCTTATTCTTTATTCATTAGCATGACAATGCTTAAGGCATCCATATCAACAATCAGATTGTCAAGCCCAAGCTCTTTGGCAATTTCAAGATCGTCACGGAGAGCCCATAACTCAGCTATGGAGCTACTAGTGTTTCCGTGGGCCCTTGCATATCCTCTGACCCAATTTCCCTGGTGATCTCGAATTAATCCCCTTCCCCCTGCCTTACCTGAGTTTCCCAAAGCAGACCCGTTTGAGTTGAGTTTCATCCAGCCTAAAGGAGGCTTTTCCCAAGCCACACAGATCACCTTCTTCATTTTGTTATACCGAACCTTAGCCCTTATAGAGAAAAAAAACTCAGCACTTTCTTTAATACACTTCATATGGATCATATTATCAACAACACCTAACCTGAATAGAAAAATGTTGCGAGCTATCCACAAATGCCATGTTCCCATAGGAAATATAATCTTCCACGGTATGCCTAAATGCTCTGAGATAGCCCTAGTAGTACAGTTCGTCTCCATCCACTTCTCTAATGGTTGATCAAAAGTGTATAAAAGACCTTGAGGCACCTTGAGTTTTCGCCATAAGTCTTGAGCAACAATACACCTTCTTAACAAGTGGTCTACCGATTCATTACCCTGGTGGCACATCATACATAATGGGTTAAGGTTTAAACCTCTTGAACCTAGGACTTCTCCAGGGGGCAGGCTGTTATGCGACCATAGCGGCACAACTTCTTCTTCTTTTCTCTTCCCCATTATCAATAATTCTCATTCTCTTACAATTTCTATGTTGTTTAAAAATCTAACTCTCCTTTGTTTTTTTACATCATGAAAATGAATTTACATCTTAATATGATCATGCAACTATTTGCTTGAACGAATAATTTTTTCTGACAATTGTCTATAACCTTTTTATCCCTTGGAGCATTCACATCAGTATGTGCATAAATTTCTGTCTATTTTAACATAACAAACTATTTTTTCTATTTTACACACCCACTTTCTAAAAGCACCAACATCAATTTATCTATTTTACAAATTTATTTCAATATAATATTAATTTAATTTAATTTTTTATTACTTCCTTCAACAATACATTCTCTTTCTCTCCCTCTCTCTCACAGCTACCATCACAGCTTCCACCCATGTTCAACCATAACCACCACCACCACTACAACCACCAAAATACATACAACACCATATCCAACCCATGTTGAAGCAAAGCCCATTTCAAAACTCACACCCACAACAGCACAAACAACAAATCCAAAAACACAAATCCAAGGAAATCTCAACCCAAATCCACCATACCGGAAACCCGATTCAAATTTTCCTTAAGATGAACCTAAATACATTTGAAATCAAAATCCAATCCAAACCAAGCACATGCAAGCAACATCAGATCTTTAATAGTCAATCCAAATTTAAATCCCCAAACCCACAAATCAAACAAAGAAAAAATAGAAGAAGGAAAACCTCCACAAAGGTGGCAGTGGCGAGCGGCATGGGTTGTTGGGGTTTAGATGTGGCTAAGCTTGGTGCAAGGAGAAGAAAGAGAGTGAGGGTGAACAGAAGTAAGGTTGAGATCGAAGAGGGCTTTGTAATGAGGAATGAAGGAAAACCACCATGAAGGTGGAAGCAGCGAGCGACAAGCGGTGGTGAGCCGTCGGCCATGGAACTTTGACAGAGGAAGATGATGAGATGAGAAAAAAAGAGAGGGTTCTATGAGAGATATTTTGAAATGGAAAAAGATGGAGTGAGAGGGTACAAATAGGAGAGAGAGAGAGAGAGAGAGAGAGAAATTATTAAAATACTAAAATACAAAACTACAGTAACCGTGTAAATTTACACGGTTACTGTAGCAATAATGGATATCTACAGTAGTATAGAAGGATTGACGTGGGCAAATTTTGAGCAAAAATATGTTAAAATGTGCACTTTTTTCCTAGTTTGCACCTACTAGTGCCGGTGCTCTTATGACTCTTTTAACATTAAATTTTCATGACTCTCCGCTCATTTTTAAGGAGATGTTGTTTAAATAAAAGAGACCATTAGTGTATCGAAAAGTAACTCTAAATAAAGGTTTGAAAAACAAAATACCATGTACTCTATACTCTTCAAGTGCATAGCACATTTTAGATGTACTACAAATATTCTGGCAAATGAAAATCCTGGTTAAGTTTCCTTAGGTTTTTAGTTATTAAATTTAGGAAATTTTTTCATATAGATATGTTATGTGATTGTCTGAATCTAAAGAACAATAATTTATATACAATTTATATGATCTAGACTCAAGTGATTATTAATTTATTATTTTTCAATAAAATTATTCTAAAAGTTTATAGCCAAAACTGTGCAATGCATGTGAATAATGCTAGTATATTATAAAAATTGAATTCCACAACTAGTAGATGTACGCAACAATGACAAGTGGCATAATTTTCAATATATTTAGAACGATGTAAATGAATATTGCTACATGGCAAGAAGCAATTTGTCCATAACACATCACATCTAACATGTGGCAATAAATTTAACCCTAAATTAATGGTATGTTATAAATATTTTGCATTTAATAATTGTAAGGACACAATTGTCTCCTAAGCCCAAAGGATGGATGAGCTTAGGCCCAAAGAGCCCAATACAATGAATTTGTAGAGAGTGAGTAGGAAAACTAGGCTCTAATGAGTCAGATAATAAGTAAAGTGGATCCAGATGACAAGAAAATGAAGATAGAATGGTTTAATCTAAAGAAAATCATCATTGGCACAATTCGAGGAGATCAGTTCTTATATATTTCTCTCAAGTTTGATTACAAATTCAGCTCTTGATTGCTACAGTGTTTTTCTCTTAATTTCTCGATTCCTTTCCTTCAAGGTTTTCTTTCTGTTTTATATTACCTTCCTTCTTTCATCCCTACCCTCCACGTATAGGGTAGATTGCTGGTGTTGATCCTTATCCCATTAGCACCTTCTTGAATTCTCTGGCAGTAGCTGTAAGGCTAAAAATTACTGTTTAGGTATCACCTCCACATAAATGCGGCCAGTTGATTAGGTGCAGAGCATTCAATGCGGTGGTAGCAGCTTTCTCTTTAGATATTTTAGGATTTCCCTTTATCCTGTACTTCTACGATGCTTATCTGTATCAATAAAATCTCCTAGAATGTTGCCCCGGGTGATAGACCACCCCTTAGGACCTCGGCTTTTATCAGCCAAGGAGGCATTTGTCCTCGGACCATCCTTATGGACCTTTATAATCAAAACTAACCTCTTCACTTACTAACACGGACTTCCTTGATAATGTACACCCCTTCTCGGATTACTTCATGTCCTCGTGTAGGGTAGATTGCTGGTGTTGATCCTTGTCCTATCAGCACCTTCTTGAAGTCCCTGGTAGTAGCTATAAGGCTGAAAATTACTGTTCAGGTATCACCTTTACATAAATCCAACCAGTTGGTTAGGTGCAGAGCATTTAATGCGGTGGTAGCAGCTTTCTTTTTAGATATTTTATGATTTCCCTCTATCTTGTGCTTCTGTGATGCTTATTTGTATCAATAAAATCTCCTAGAACGTTGCCCCTGGTGGTAGACCACCCCTTAGGACCTCGGCTTTGATCAGCCAAGGAGGCATTCGTCCTCGGACCATCCTCATGGACCCTTATAATTAAAACTAACATCTTCACTTACTAACACGAACTCCCCTTATAATGTGCACCCCTTCTCGAATTACTTCATGTCCTCAGATTGGGCCCCCGGCCCTATATATACACAGGTGCATATTGCTGGGCCTAACGCCCCTACAATAACCACTTGAAATTGTCCTCTCTGGCTCCTTGGGAAGAAATGAGGATTTCGATGTCACTACAATGACCCCATACCTTGTCACACCTCATCCCTGTCTGCGCAAGTATCTTTTTAACTGCCCAACGCACGCTCCTAACGCTTTGGCATCTGAGACACGCCTTCATTAAATTCTTGCGGCTCCATGTTCCCCACATTCTACCGTGGAATGCGGATCCAACAGCTGAGGATTTTATTGGAACTTGGGCGGGAATTTTCCTGCTTGTCACTCTCTCTTTGATATAAATACTACCCCAAACACTTCATTCACCTTACTTTAGCACTCACACATCGAACTTGCGTACTTATTCAATCTACTCATGCCCTTACAAATTTCAAGAGCCTGTCCGAGGAGACCTTTCTTCTTTGTGTAAGTCTTTACAAACCTTTCCATTTATTTTTCCTTCTACTTTTCTTTTCTCCGTGTCTATTCCTCCTCGGCCTTCTTAGTTTCTCCTTTACTATCTTAGCACCTCCAACCCTTCTCTAAATATGGGTAGATTTACTTACCTGGTAGACTCCGCAGAGAATATAGAGAATTTTAGAGCTCAGTATAAGATTTCGCCAGGAGTGTCAATTAGGTATTGTAAGGAAGGGGAATGGCACGAGAAAAGGCAAGAAGGAGAGGTTATAATTCAGATGATTGCCTTTATAGAGGGAGGGATGAGAATCCCTATGGGCATCGTCACTAAGGATTACCTTAGGGCTCACAAATTAGCTCCCATCCAATGTGCCCCAAACATGTTTAGGATTTTAGGGAGTGTAGATGCCCTTAATGAGAACATGGGCTTAGGGCTTACCCACCATGATGTCAACTGGGTTTACAACCTCCACTATCTAAAGGGGCAGGGGTATTACCTAAAGTCTAGGTACCCTGAGGTTAGGCTCATCCAATGCCTCCCTGATTCCAATAAAGGCTTAAACAAGGACTTCTTGATCGTTTCAGGAGAGTGGCATGATGGCCTCTCCTACCCGATGAGAGAAGGGACAATAGGTGGGGCTTTAGGTCTAGGTTGATTATTTCAAAGCCATCCCCTTTCCCATTTTCTTGTGTTTGTATTTATATATGAGTTTTCCTTTGACTGGCTCCGTTTTTTGTTGACGGTGTTTTTTTTTTTTTTTTTTTTTTCCTAATGGTTTTGCAAATAAGAACGATATTGTACCCAACTTCAGCCTTGTTAACCGGCTGAGCCTAGACAAGGTACTGAAGGCCGAGGTGTTCGTCCATAGTGACGGTCAACTCAGAGCAGCACACCTAATTCTCGACTACACCTCCATCTCCAAAAGCTACTAGGTGCCGAAGTGTGTAATCAGAGCAAAAGATCTATGCCTGTGCCAAATAAGTGTTGCTATTCCTGACTTTCTCGTCACTGATCCCATATCGGAGGGCGTGCCAAAGGTAGATTTGCCATTCCTACATGCTACTAAGGAAGCGGTCACACCATCACAACTGGTCATCAAGGAGGAGGAAGAGGTAGTTGACATTTCTGAATCCGAAGACAATTTTGAAGTCTTCAACTACCTTCAATCCTCAGAACTGCCGAGTATTGTAGCCAACCCCCCTCTGCCCAAGTGAGTCAGATATAAGAAGATTTTTCTACCCCAGAAGATATAGGGATACAACGCAAACCCAAGGCCAGCTTTATGGAGGTAATGGAGTCCTAAATTGGGGGAAAGGCGCTTGAGGTGGTTACTCAAGCTAAACTTCCCTCTCTTCCCACTCTTCATGACCCTAGCAAGAGCTTGTCGATATGAAAAGGAAACAAGAACAGAAGGCGAAGGACGTGGTGGAAGAGGGCCGAGGTGTCCTCTTTAAGGAGATTGAGCCTCAAAAAGGGGCCAAGGTAGCCAAGACTACCCAAACAAAGTCCTTGGGCGCTAGGGCGCCCGGACACAAGGGACAAGATCTTCGCGCCAAGGTTCCAAACTGGAACCCCCCCTCTGGTGCTAGATGGGTCCCCTCTCCTTGCGAACTCATCAATCAGGAACTCTCAAAAGGGAAAGGTCAGGTATGTAGCAAATGTTGTAGAGTAGGCCCTGCTACTACCTGATTACATGGTCGATCTAAGGACCATGAAGAAACATGAGGTGTTTTTGAGTCTAGAGAGAGACCTCGCTGGTAAGCCTTTTAGGGGTAGGAAAAGCATTGAGGCCACACTGGAAAGGGCGGAGAGACAAGTCGAGACTCAGCGCAGGCAACTCTGCCTGACCGAGGATGAGCTTACTGCTGCTAGGGAGCAACTCAATATGCTAAAGAAAAAACTAGAGGATGCTGAGAAGGCCAAGGATCAGGTTGAACAAGAAGGCTATGACATAGGGTAGCTGAGACTGAGAAGGCCATCAGGGCCGAGGTCTCGGGGGTATGTAAAGCATACTGCCTCTAAGTGTGGAATGAGGCCCTCAACTTGGCAAGGATGAGGCCTCCTCAACACTTAGGAGAGCGAAGAATGTATACTATCCCCCCACAATCTGGGCATCAGGCTCCTCAGTCTCTCCAGATAATGCAGCCCCCAACGTTACAAGCTCTATTGAAGAGGTTTTGACCAAGGACCCTCTTCATTACAACAGTCCTCAAGAGGTGGTAGAGCAAGTCGTCCCAACTGATAAGGAGAAAGAAGTCTCCAAGGAGGTCGCCCTCGAGATGATAAAGCCCTTGGACGCACCCAAGGATTCTTCCAAGGAAGGAGTGGCTTCTTAGAACCTAGAGTTGGTTTTGGCAACTCTCCCCATTCCTACCAAGGAAGACCCCAAGGGTAAAGGTCCAGCATCCTCGGCAGCAACAACCACCCAAACCACCAAGACTCTAAAAGACAAACTTGTAGTAAAGACGAAACCATGAATTATCTTTTTCTTTTTTTTTCTTTTTTAAAATTTTTGTAATATATTCAACCTTTTGTAATCTAATGGCCTTTTTCAGAGGCTTAATGTTAATGAAAATTGCAAGTCTTTCTTTTATACTTGTGATGTTTATATTGATCCAAACATGATCGTTGTTTCATTTAACACTTAATAAATATGATAATGAGGTATAATTCTACTTATTAATCTGCATAAGTGGCAGCAGGGTTACCACACATCGCATGATCAGAAGCAAGACATGTTAAACTAACTAAGTCCATGATCAAAAGCAAAATATAACTTTAAGTTTAAAAACATACACAATGGTAGAGCATATATTCATATCAGACTTCCCCTAGTTCTTCACTTATCAGTAAGTTTAAAGAGCTGTGGATGATAATCAATTCTTAAACAGATCATAGATATACTTTCAAATGCTTTAAGTGATGCTCATGAGTGTCCATTTGATCAAGTCACTACAACAAGGATCTTTGCCATTCAGCATGGCTGGCTCTGTTTGATACTTAAATGAATAATAGAAAGCATTAAATTAACCAAGGCATGCGGTCCGAGGAACTAGATATAGATAAGGTCCTATTTGATAAATAGGAAAATGATTTGAAATATCAATTTACTCAAAGTATATGGTCCGAGGAGCCAAGCATGACTAAGGTTCTGTTTGATAGTTAGGAAAATGATTTGAAATATCAATTTACCCAAGGTATGTGGTCCGAGGAGTCAGACATAACCAAGGTTCTGTGTGATACTTAGAAAACCGATTACAAATATCAATTTACCCAAGGTATATGATTCGAGGAGCCAAGCATGACTAAGATTCTGTTTGATACTTAGAAAAATGATATGAAATATTAATTTACTCAAAGTAGGTGGTTCGAGGAACCAGACATAACTAAGATTCTGTTTAATACTTAATCAGATAATAAGAGATATCAATTTACCCAAGGTATGTGATCCGAAGGGCCAGGCATGATTAAGGTTCTGTTTGATACTTTGCAAAATGGTATGAATTATTAATTTACCCAAAGCATGTGGTCCGAGGAGCCAGACAAGACTAAGGTTTTGTTTAATACTTAATAGAAATGACTCATTATATCAATTTACCCAAGGTATGTGGTCTGAGGAGCCAGGCATGACCAAGATTCTGTCTGATACTTAAAAAAACGATTACAAATATCAATTTACCTAAGGTATGTGATTCAAGGAATCAGGCATGACCAAGGTTCTATTTGATACTCAGAAAAGATGATCTGAAGTATTAATTTACCCAAAGTAGGTGGTCCGAGGAACCAGACGTAACTAAGGTTCTGTTTAATACTTAGTCAGATAATAGGTGATATCAATTTATCCAAGGTATATGGTCCAAGGGGCCAGGCATGACCAAAGTTCTATTTGATACTTAGTAAAATGGTATGAAGTATTAATTTACTCAAAGCATGTGATCCGAAGAGCCAAACATGACTAAGGTCCTGTTTATTGCCTCGCCAAATAATAAGTAATGCATAATGTCATTAATAAAAGTATGGCAGAAAAGACTTTCATTAATAATAATACATTCGCAAATTATTTACATTCCAAGGGCGTGGTATAACATTTTTATCTAGATCTTCAAGATAATAAGCACCTATTCCAGCCACCGAGGTGATTCGATATGGCCATTTCCAGTTGGGTCCCAATTTTTCCCATGCCGAGTTCTTTGCAATTCCCAAAACATTTCTTAAAACCAAGTCCCCAGGTGCTAGCGGCCTTAACTTTACATTTGAATCATACCCTTGCTTGAGCTTGTGTTGATAGTATGCTAGCTTAACCATCGCATTTTCTCTTCATTCTTCAATCAAGTCTAAGCTCTTTTCTAGCAAGCTATCATTGTTGCTTGGAGTGAAAGAGCTCATCCTCATTGTTGGGAATCTAGTCTCGAGAGGAATTACTGCCTCGACCCATAAGTCATTGAAAATGGGGTCTCCCTAGTGGACATTTGAGGTGTAGTCTGATACGTCCAAAGAACGTGTGGCAACTCTTCCACCCATTTTCCCTTTGCGTCATCCAGCCTCTTCTTGAGCCCACTCACTATGACCTTATTGACACCCTCGGCCTGTCCATTCCCCTGTGGGGTGGAATATCTATTTGTTATGCCCAGGTCACAGTAGTACCTTTTGAAGGCTTTGCTATCAAATTGAAAACCATTGTTCGAGATGAGCGTATAAGGGATTCCAAACCGAGTGACAATATTTTTCTAGACAAACCTCTTGGCATCCATATCCCTGATATTTGCTAGTGGTTCAGTTTCCACCCATTTGGTGAAGTAATCCGTTCCGACCAGCAACTATCTCTTATTCTCTGCTGCTTTAGGGAAAGGTCCTACGATATCCAAGCCCCATTGAGCAAAAGGCCAAGGGCTGGACAGAGGATTAAGGACACCTCTTGGTTGATGAATATTTGGGGCAAACCTTTGGCATTGGTCGCATTTCTTCATATACTCTTGTACTTCCCTCTACATATTTGGCCACCAATATCCCTGAGTGAGGGTCCTGTGAGACAAAGGCCTGCCTTCTATGTGGCTTCCACAAATCTCTTCGTGTAACTCTTCTATGAGTAGTTCAACTGCTTCAGGGTGTATGCATAGCAAATATGGCCCAAAAAAGGAGCGCTTGTATAACTTTTGGTCTTCGGACAGCTAGAACCGAGGAGCCTTTCTTCGTACTTTGTCAACATTGGACTTACCCTCGGGTAAGATGTCCTATTTAAAGAATAGAGTTCATCCAGCTAGGACCTACCTTAATCTGATGAATATGAACCATGTTTCTCCTTATTTCATTAGGTTTACACAAGTTTTCCATAAGGATTATTCGAGGTAAAATTTGTGCCAAGGAAGCTGCGAGCATGGCAAGAGAGTCAGCATGTGTATTTCTACTTCTAGGGACTTGCAATAAAATGAAAGACTCAAATCCTGTCTGCAAGTGTTTAACCTAATTTAAATATTCCTGCATTCTGAGATCTCTGGCTTCCAACTCTCCCCCTACCTGGCCTACAACCAATCTCAAATCTAAAAACATCTCCACTGCATTTCCTCCCATTCTCTAAACCATTGTCATCCCTACCAATAGAGCCTCATACTCGGCCTCATTATTGGTGGCCGAGAAGCCCAACTTTAAGGATTTTTCAATAATGATCTTCTTAGGAGAAGTTATAACTAGCCCCACCCTAAATCCTCTTTAATTCACTGCACCATCAATATGTACTCTCTGGGGTAAAGGTTCTTGCAGGGAGACCATGCCAACCAATTTTCCATCCATGTTCTACTTTTCAACTTTTTATTCAAATGGGGTTTCAGCAAACTCGGCCACCAAATTAGTGAGGACTTGACCCTTGACAGAGGTGCAAGGCATATACTTGATATTAAAAGCCTTTAGGATCGTACCATACTTGGCAATCCTCCCTCTGTAAGCAGCACTCCGGAGTAGAGATCTAAGCGAAAGTTGGGATATGACAACAACTATGTATGATTGGAAGTAGTTGGGGAGCTTACACATAGCATGCACCACTGCCAAAATGGCATTCTCTAGTGGTAGGTAATGGACCTCGGCTTCATGTACTAACTTGCTCACATAATAAACTGGCCTCTGCACACTACCATCAACACTCTTGACCACCATGTCGTCTATATAAATCTCAATGTTTTTTCTTAGCTGTGGCTCGAACATTCTGGTCATCATCCTCTAATAAGTAGATCTTGCATTCTTTAGACCAAAAGGCATCACATTGTAATGGTAATTCCTAGTAGGAGTGACAAAAGCGGTCTTTTCCTGATCATCCAAATCTAAAGGTATCTGATGGTACCCTTGAAAGGCATCCAAAAGCCTCATCCGAAGGTGGCCTACCGTTGCGTCAACTAACTGATCAATCCGAGACATAGGGAAGGTGTCCTTTGGACAGGCCTTGTTCAAGTCTGTGAAGTTTACACATACCCGCCACTTCCCATCTTCTTCTTCACCACCACTGTATTAGCCAACCACTTAGGGTAGAACACTTCCTTAATAGCCTCAGCCTGCTTAAGCTTGTTCATTTCCTTTTTGACAGCATTAGAATACTCTTTAAAGGATTGCCAAGGTGGTTTCTTCCTAGGGAAGACAGCTGGGTTAACATTCAAATGATGGCAAATGAAGTCTGGATCCACCCCTGGGGCCTTATAAGCATTTCATGCAAACACATCAATATTCCTCCTTAAAAATGCCAACAACTCTTCCTTCTCCCTAGGAAGCAGCTGAGCTCCGATATGAAAAAACTTCTCCAGATCACCATCTATAACAATTTCCTCAAACCTCTCACACTTTACCTCTTTCGACACCACATCCGTAGATAGGGCTGGAATCCTTGATTGCTATGAGCCCCCTTCAGCAGAGGCCGAGGACTCAGCTTCAGGCTGGTGCATAATTGCAGTTATCAAGCATTGCCTAGCCATGGATTGACTCTCAACAAGCTCTTCAATCTGGTCTCCAAACAGATATTTTACCTTCAAATGCAGGGTGGAAGAAACAGCCCTCAGGGCATCAAGCTAGGGTCTTGCCACAATGGCCATGTAAGGAGAATAAGCGTTCATCACAATGAAGTCTACCTCCACCACTTTAGACCTTGCTTGTACCGACAATCTGATCTGGCCCTTCGGAATGACTACTTTCCCATCAAAGCTTAACAAAGGTGAATCATAGGCTGTCAAATCTTCAGGTTTCAATCTCAGTCCCTTATATAGATCAGGGTACATGATTTTTGCACTGCTGCCCTGGTCTATCAACACCCTATTTACATCATACCCTCATATCTTGAGGGTGACCACTAAAGCATCATCATGTGGCTGTATGGTTCTAACTTTGTCCTCATCCGAAAAACTCAATGCTGGTCGAATCTCCACTCTAGCCCTCTTCGGCTCAAAATTAGAGCCCTCGATGGGTGGCCGAGTTACGGACATCACCTTGGAGGGATGAAAACCTATTCTCCCCGAAGCAGCAAAGATGACATTAATTGTGTCTAAAAGGCTCTGGAAAAAGCATTCCCCTGAAATCCTGATCCTGCCTGACCTTCTGATCCATTGAGCTAATGTAGAAATTGTTTCAGCCTCCCCTCTCTAACCAGTTGCTCTAAATGACTCCTCAAAGTCCTGCAGTCTTCTGTGGTGTGACCCCAGTCTTGGTAGTATTGGCAATGAAGACTTTGGTTGCGCCTCATGGGATCTCCTCCCATCTTGTTTGGCCCTTTGAAGTATTGCTCATTCTTGATCTTCTCCAAGAGTTGATGTACTGGCTCTCAGAACACCATGTTAACCACTTGAGGAGCTGTAAACCTAGATTGCCCAGTAAAATCCCTTCGGGGTCTGTTGCTATTGTATTTGTCCGACCTGAAATCCCTCCTGTCTTGAGGGATAACCTTAGCCTTTCCTTTCCCTTACTGCTGATCTTCCTTAACTCGTTTGTATTCGTTGATACAATCCATAAGCCGATGCACACTCCTTACCGGCTTCTTGGTCAAGGACTTTCTCAAATCATGCTCGGCAAGTAGGCCGACCTTAAAGGTCCTTATAGCCACGTCGTCAAAATTCCCATCGATCGCATTAAACATCTCCCAGTATCTGTCCGAGTACATTTTTAGGGTCTCCCCTTCTCGCTTGGATATAGACAACAGGGAATCTAAAGGTCGAGGAACCCTACTGCACGTAATAAAACGAGATCCAAATGCCCAGGTGAGCTCCTTAAAGGAATTAATAGAACCTGCATCCAAGCCATCAAACCACCTCATTGCCATAAGTCCCAAGGTGGATGGGAATACCTTACATATCAAGACCTCATTCTTGGAGTGCACTGTCATCCTCTAGTTGAAGTGGCTTACATGTTCCATAGGGTCTGTACGACCATTGTATATGGTAAATGTTGGCTGGGTGAAGCGCCGAGTAAGTTTTCCTGCTTTAATCCTACGTGTGAAAGGTGATCTGGAAATTTGGTTCAACGCCCTACTCATAGCATCGTTTCCCAGACCTTTATGGGATGGGCTTTTACCCCTACGCCTACGGTGGTAATCCTCATTACACGAGAAATACTCACTTGGGGGAGTCCTCAATCTGGGCCTGTAGTTGCCATCTTCTTCTCCACCAGAAGAAGAAATAGAGCTTGAAGGAGTTCTCCTGCGTCGTTCGCGACGCAACTTCCTCTGCAAGTGATCAATTTCTTGCTGCATGTTTCTAGCATTCTCTTCATGAGAGATGTGGCTCCCACCCCAAGACTGGCTCCTCCTAGTATGGGTAGTGTGCACACTTTCTTCCCGGTCCCTTCTTTGTTCAAGATTACATAATTGATGTTGACGCTAAGACCCTATAGACTCTGCCTGGTTTGGACCTGAACCTACCATAGTTGAACATTAGACTCACTACAACACTAGAATTTCCCACAGACAGTGCCAATTGTAAGGACACAATTGTTTCCTAAGCCCAAAGGATGGATGAGCTTCGGCCCAAAGAGCCCAATACAATGAATTTGTAGAGAGTGGGTTGGAAAACTGGGATCTAATAAGTCAGACAATAAGTAAAGTGGATCCAGATGACAAGAAAATGAAGATAGAATGGTTTAATCTAAAGAAAATCGTCCTCGGCACAATCTGAGGAGATCAGTTTTTATATATTTCTCTCAAGTTTGATTACAAATTCAGCTCTTGATTGCTATAGTGTTTTTCTCTTAATTTCTCTATCCTTTTCCTTCAGGGTCTTTTTTATGTTTTATACTACCTTCCTTCTTTCATCCCCACCCTCCACGTGTAGGGTAGATCACCGATGTTGATCCTTGTCCCATCAGTACCTTCTTTAAGTCCCTGGTAGTAGCTGTAACGCTGAAAATTACTGTTCAGGTATCACCTCCACATAAATGCAGCCAGTTGGTTAGGTGCAGAGCATTCAATGTAGTGGTAGCAGCTTTTTTTAAGATATTTTAGGACTTCCCTCTATCCTATGTTTTTGTGATGCTTATCCGTATCAATAGAATCTCCTGGAACGTTGCCCTGGGTGGTAGACCACCCCGTAGGACCTCGGCTTTGATCAGTCGAGGAGGCATTCGTCCTCGGACCATCCTCACAGACCCTTATAATAAAAAATAACCACTTCACTTACTAACACGGACTCCCCTAATAATGTGCACCCCTTCTCGGATTACTTTATGTTCTCGGATTGAGCCCCAGGCCCAATATATACACAGATGCATATTGCTGGGCCTAATGCCCCTACAATAATATTAATATATATATATATATATATATATATATATATATATAATATTATAATATATTACAAATTGCAAATTACTATTCACATTTGACCATTTGATAAATGAATAATGTAATTATAAAATAGGAAAAATGGTTTTTTTTTTTTTTTAAGAAAAGTATTTTTCTAAAAATAATTGCAATTTAATGGTTTATACTTTATATTAAAAAAATAATGAGTTGTTATATCATCATTTGTAACTCATAACTCTCCATTTTCTTTATTATTGTAAGTTGTAACTCATGCCTACTCATCCCCTCTAAAAACCAAAAAAATGAAAACCTTAAATTTTATTAATAGACCAAAATTGCACTATATATCAGCATATAACACTATGAATTCCAAATGCAACAAAAGAATCTTCACAAAGGTATGGCTTTGTTAAACTTTCATTCATTTTCAAGTTATTTTATCTTTTTCTTTTCGTACTCTATCAAATTTCTTTTCATTTTTCAAGTTATTTTCTATTTTCTTTGATAAATAAAGTAAATAGAAAATAATTTATTTAAACGTTGTTGTTGATTTTATTCATAGATAGAAAGTCATTGAAAAATTCAACAAATTTTTTAAGTAGAGAGAGAGAGAGAGAGATTTTAAGAAGAGAGAGAGAGAGAGAGAGAGAGAGAGAGAGAGATGGAATCCCTGAGAGGCTGTTTGGCTTCAAAAATTTCATCACTCAATTTTTGTCACTCAATTTTCATAACTCATTACTCATCACTCATCACTCATAACTTATCACTCATCACCCATCACTCTAAATACCACACCCGTTTGGCACCATTACTCAATTTCCATCACTCAATATTTTTCACACTATTTGTAGGTCCCATACCTGTCATTTGATCAGAAAAAAACTGTTTTGTGGGCCCCACAATTTTTTCTGTTCTCATTTCCCCTCCTTCACCCCTGTTACTTTCCCAAAACACAGACCCGAACCCAGCTTCAACCACAATAACAAAAACAGCAACAGCAACAACAACAACAACAAAATGTGGCCAATCAGGAAAAAAAAAAACCCAGAAACCGGAACCCAGTGAAAAAAAAAAAAACGAAAGAACTGAAGACCGAACCCAGTGAAAGAAGAAGAAGAAGAAAAAAAAGAAAAAGAATGGAAACCCAGTGAAAAGAAGAAAAAAAAAAAGAAAAAAAAAAGAAGAAGAACCCAAGCCCTAAAACCAAACCCAAAAACCAACGTGAAAAGAAAAGAAAAGAAAGGAGAATAGAAAAGAAAAGAAGAAAAAAAAAAGGAACCAACCCCAGAAAGTGAAAAGAGAAGAAAAGAAGAAAAAAAAAAAGAACCAAGCTCAGAAAGTGAAAAGAAAAGAAAAGAAGAAGAAGAAGAATAAGAGGAGGAGGAGCAGAGCTGCGTCCCAGACCACGTGAAAGACAAAAAGAAAAGGAAAAAAAAAGAGAAAATGAGATAAAGAGGGAGCAAAAGTCAGACGGTGGGACCAGATTTGTAATAGTATTTACAAGTTTGCCATTGAAAACTGAAAACAGCCAAAAGTTGTTTTCAGTTTCCATAACTCATATCTCAAAAAGTAGAGAATTGAGTATTGGAAATAGAGTTATGGAAATAGAGTATTGGTGCAGGCAAACGAGTATTTTGCTATGGGTCCCACCATTTTTGAGAATTGAGTTATAAAAACTGAGAATTGAGTCATGAAAATTGCCAATCCAAACAGCCTCTGAGTTTCCCTTCTTTTGAAGTTGATGAAGTTCTATTTTGAAACTTCCTTTTTAATTAGCAATAAAAGAAGAGATACAAAGCTTCTCACATAATTTATCTTAATGTTGATGGAATTCTATTATTGTTGATGTAGGGTCTGCTTTTGCGGCCCAGAGCCCAAAGGATATGGGTCAAAAGCCCAACGAACCCCACAATGAATTTATAGAGAGTGGATCGAAGGTCTAGGTGCTGGCCGGCGTTCACAAGGCGTGAACGCCGTTCTCTTTTTATTGAAGAAATACTTAGAGCATCTTTACAGTTGGGGGATGCTCCTCGGCCCACGGCCAAGGAGGCTTTCTTACCTTTTTGTTCTGCCTCCCTCCCAGGAGGGATTTCCTTATATTATATACTCTTTACCTAACCAATTCTAGCCCTACACGTGTTGGGTGATTTGGACAACACTCAGATGTTTGTCCTATCAGCCACCTTCTCAGTCTATTTGAGAGTCGCGGCATCCAAGGTGACGTTGGTGCAGGGTCCTTTCATCATTAATGCGGCCAGGGCGGTAGTCAGGTACATTTAATGTGGAGGTGACTGCTTGTCACGAGCTTGTCCCTCGAGTTCTCGGACGTCTGACGATGGGGTCATCCTCGGACTTAGGGTGCCTCCTCGGCCCGGGCCTTCGGCCTAGGAACGAAGTGGGCTGGGCCGTAGGATTCTTTGGCCCCACAATAGCCCCTCAAAATCTTTGTTGTTCGCATCCTCGGGCGAAGAGGAAGATTTTGATGTCCTCGGTTCTGCCACGCGTCCCATTGAGTCTGGTCCTCTGTCAGTACTGGAGCCTTTTCATCTACCCCAGACGCGTTAATGGCGCCTCGAACCGCGCAATGCGCCTTTCAGTAAATCATGACGGCTCCGTGCCCCCCCACGTCCAACGGGAGGATGATAATCCAACGGTGGGGATTCGCCTAGCAGTTAGGGACGAGAAAACCCGCCCGGTTCCTTGATTTGGGGTATAAATACCCATTCGAAAGCCCGGTTCCTCTGTTCACTCGCACTCAAGAGTCTACATCTCCAGCATAAAAAGCCTGTCCGAGGAGCTTCTACTCATTTCTGTAAGTCACTCTATCTCTTTTCGAACTTTTTCCTTCTCCATCTCTGCCTCTTTTTCATTCGCTCTCTCTTAGCTCGCTTAGGCATCATTTGGGATGAGTATATTTAAGAAGTATGTATTCACTGAGGAGGCGATGGAGAAATTCATCGCCGATTATAAGATACCGGCCAACGTGGGCTTGAGGTATTGTGCAGAGGGCGAGTGGCGCTTTCGGAGGCAGGAGGGTGAGGTGGTGATTCCCATCGTTGCCTTCGTTGAAGGTGGCATGAGGATACCCATGGGGCCGGTGATGAGGGACTACCTGATGCACTTTCGGCTAGCCCCCACCCAGTGTGCCATCAACGTCTTTAGGATTTTGGGCTGTGTGGATGCCTTAAATGAGAAGATGGGACTGAGATTGACCCACCATGACGTCAACTGGTGTTATAACCTCCAGTGCCTGAGGGGCGAAACTTATTATCTGAAGACCAGGGACGACAGGGTTCAGCTTATTCAGTGCCTTCCTGAGTCCAGCAAGGGGTTGAACAAGGACTTCCTCATCGTGTCTGGAGAGTGGCATGATGGCCTTCACTGCCCGACGACGGAGGGGACCCCAGGTGGGGCAATGGGAATATAGAGAGAGAGTTCTAGGATCCTAATCAGTTCCATCCTTTCATTCGTCCATTTCTTTTTGCACCGTCTAGTTTCTCACGTGAATGTGTTTCCTCTTGCAGATCCGCACGCCTTCACGCGCTACTTCAGCCTGATCAACCGAGAAGACTTGCAAAAGGCGCTGAGGGCAGAGGTTTTCGTAAACGAGGCCGACAATCAGGTTAGGGCCGCTCACCAGATCTTGAAATACGACCCGGCTCACAAGTCATTTGCGGTGCCGAAGTACGTAATTAGAGTAAAGGATCCTCGGCTTCGAAAAATAACAGTGACCGAGGACGAGTTTCGGTTCCCCGAGGTGCCCTCCACATCAGAAGGCGTAACACCTGCGAGTTCTTCCTCCTCCTTTAGACTCTCGAAGCCCGCCGAAGTAGGCCTAGAGAGGGAAGTGGAAGTTGCAGACTTTGGCCCCGCCGAGGATGAATTTGACATTTTTGAACAAGCTCACCAGTCCGAGGACCCTCCAGGAGACTTGGGTGACCCTCGTCTGACTGAAGCAGACTTCTCAGCGTCCAAGTCCTCTTCCCGGCACGAGATGGGTTACAAGAAGAGGCCTCAACCCTGCCTGTCGGATCTGATTGAAGGCCAGCTGGGGAAATCGAAGCCAGAGTTTCCTCCTCCTCCTCCAAAAACTCGTTCTGCTCAGGGCAGGACGGCCTCTACCCAGTTAAGGCTTCCTCCTTCTCCGTCCAAGACGAGTCTGCCTTCTAGGCATGAGCCCTCCGATCCCAAGCAGAAAAAGGATAAGGGCAAAAGGCCGGCTAAGGAAAAGGCCGGGTCCCCACGGGAGGAGGATGATAATCGGCGGCCATCCAAACAGATAAAGATAGGCTCCCGAGGCCAGGATAAACAGGTTGACGACCAGCCCAAGCCTCAGGCCTGGCTTCCTAGCCCAATGCTCCATGGGGGGCCGCTGAGGGGAGACTCTTCCCTCAGGGATTTCAGAGAGGGTGAGGGCGCGTACGTGGCCGACGCGCTGGAAAGGTGCCTGCTACTCCCCGCTGACATGGCGGAACTGGCGACTATGAGGAGCAGGGAGGTCTTCCCCTGCCTCAAGCGGTACTTGGGAATGGTAAGTCTCTCGTCATTTATGACTTATTCGAGTCGTAGCTTCTCTCTTCCCCTTTTCTGAGCTCGGCTAACCGCGTACTTGTTTTGCCTGCCAGGCCGTTCAGGCCACTTATAGGTTGGAGGACGCTGCCCGTGACCAGGGGAAAGCCATGGACGTGGAGTGCGAGAAACGCTTGGAGGCCACTCGGGTCCTTAAGAACTCTGAGGCTGACCTTGCCAAGGCCCGGGAGGAGCTGAGTGCAATGACCAGTGCTCGGGATACTGCCCTGTCGGGTTTCATCGGCTTCCAGAAGCAGGCCGAAGATTACTCAAAGCGCCTGGCTGAGGCAGATGAGCAGCTGAAGACTGCAAAGGAGCTGCTTGCTGATCTGCCAAAGAAGTTGGCTGCCGCCGAATCGGACAGGCGGGCTGCTGAGTGGGCGAGGGACGAGGCCGTGAGGGCCAAGTTTGAGGCTGACCAGGGCAGGGAGGAAGCCCTGGCCACTAAGCAGGAAGCCGAGGAGGAGGCTTATGCTATGGGGATGGCAGAGACAGAGACAGCCTTTAAGGCTCAAGTCCCTGGGTTGTGCAGGCGCTACTCTGCCGAGGTTTGGAGGGAGGCTCTCAGACAGGCTGGGGTCGAGGCCTCGTCTGACTTGTGGAAGGAGGAGAATGTGTACTACCCTCCTGCTATCCGCGAGGCAGCTCCAATGGGCGCTGAGGCCGAGGAGGCTGCAGAGGGAGCTGGTGCTGCTACGGGTGAGGACACCTCAATTGCTGCGCCCGGGGGTGAGCTCGTCCAAGGAAGTGACCCTCCCAAGGTAGCAGAATTAGGTGAGGGCCCTGTTGAGGAGGCGCCTCAGAAGGTTGTGAAGCCTACCTCAGAAGCTGAAGTTTCTGCTGCTGAGGAGGCAGCCGTTCCTGCCGCACTTTCGCAGGCTGTCTCTTCTGGCCAAAGCTCAGAAGGCCTTGAAACTGCTATAGTCCAGCCCCCAGCTGAGGGAGGAAAATAAGTGGGCAGGGCAGGCCCCTCGACGCCGTCGTTTCTCTTGTCTTTTGCATTTTTCTTCTTCTTCTTTTTTTTTTGTTGTTATTTTTTTTAGATTGTAATATAATTCCTATTGTGTAACTCTTTTTGGGCTTAATGAAATACGAGTTTTCTTTCTTTTCCTACTGGTTGTGGGCGCTTGCTTGCTTGCACGCTATTCGTTTTTTTCTTTTACTTGTGTGATTTTAACTTCAATTGCATCTCGGCCAATCGCGGCATCAATTGTCATAACGAGGGAAGGTATGCTTGGGTGGACCCTTCGCTTCCTAAGGTTCAGGTAGAAAATTCTTTGTGTAGGCACTTAGGATCCCCTTGAGGTAGTTGGCTTCCCTTCAGGCTCGAGTCCGAGGCCCATACAGTGCTTTTGGTTCTGTCTAACACTTAGAATCCTCTGAAGGAGTTAGTTTCCCTATAGGTCTGAGTCCTGGGAGCATACAGTGCTTTTGGTTCTGTCTAACACCTGGAATCCTCTGAAGGAGTTAGTTTCCCCATAGGCCTGAGTCTTGGGACCATGCAGTGCCTTGGTTCTGTCTAACTCTTAGGATCATCTAAGGTGGTTAGTTTCCCCGTGAACCTGAGTCCGCGGGCCATGCAGAGCCTTGGTTCTGTCTAAAACTTAGGATCATCTGAAGTAGTTAGTTTCCACGTGGGCCTGAGTCCGAGGACCATGCAGAGCCTTGGTTCTGTCTAACGCTTGGCCTTCTGGAGCGGTTAGTTTCCCCATAGGCCTGAGTCCGAGGACCATGCAGAGCCTTGGTTCTGTCTAACGCTTGACCTTCTGGAGCGGTTAGTTTCCCCATAGGCCTGAGTCCGAGGACCATGCAGTGTCTTGGTTCTGTCTAACGCTTGTTCTTTGAAGTGGTTAGTTTCCCCATAGGCCTGAGTCCGAGGACCATGCAGAGCCTTGGTTCTGTCTAACACTTGTTCGTCTGAAGCGGTTAGTTTCCCCATAGGCCTGAGTCCGAGGACCATGCAGAGCCTTGGTTCTGTCTAACACTTGGCCTTCTGAAACGGTTAGTTTCCCCATAGGCCTGAGTCCAAGGACCATGCAGAGCCTTGGTTCTGTCTAACGCTTGGCCTTCTGGAGCGGTTAGTTTCCCCATAGGCCTGAGTCCGAGGACCATGCAAAGCCTTGGTTCTGTCTAACGCTTGGCCTTCTGGAGCGGTTAGTTTTCCCATAGGCCTGAGTCCGAGGACCATGCAGAGCCTTGGTTCTGTCTAACGCTTGGCCTTCTGGAGCGGTTAGTTTCCCCATAGGCCTGAGTCCGAGGACCATGCAAAGCCTTGGTTCTATCTAACGCTTGGCCTTCTGGAGCGGTTAGTTTCCCCATAGGCCTGAGTCCGAGGACCATGCAGTGCCTTGGTTCTGTCTAACGCTTGTTCTTTGAAGTGGTTAGTTTCCCCATAGGCCTGAGTCCGAGGACCATGCAGAGCCTTGGTTCTGTCTAACACTTGTTCGTCTGAAGCGATTAGTTTCCCCATAGGCCTGAGTCCGAGGACCATGTAGAGCCTTGGTTCTGTCTAACGCTTGGCCTTCTGGAGCGGTTAGTTTCCCCATAGGCCTGAGTCCGAGGACCATGCAGAGCCTTGGTTCTGTCTAACGCTTGGCCTTCTGGAGCGGTTAGTTTCCCCATAGACCTGAGTCCGAGGACCATGCAGAGCCTTGGTTCTGTCTAATGCTTGGCCTTCTGAAGCGGTTAGTTTTCCCATAGGCCTGAGTCCGTGGACCATGCAGAGCCTTGGTTCTGGCTAACGCTTGGCCTTCTGGAGCGGTTAGTTTCCCCATAGGCCTGAGTCCGAGGACCATGCAGAGGCTTGGTTCTGTCTAACGCTTGGCCTTCTGGAGCGATTAGTTTCCCCATAGGCCTGAGTCCGAGGACCATGCAGAGCCTTGGTTCTGTCTAACGCTTGGCCTTCTGGAGCGGTTAGTTTCCCCATAGGCCTGAGTCCGAGGACCATGCAGAGCCTTGGTTCTGTCTAACGCTTGGCCTTCTGGAGCGGTTAATTTCCCCATAGGCCTGAGTCCGAGGACCATGCAGTGCCTTGGTTCTGTCTAACGCTTGTTCTTTAAAGTGGTTAGTTTCCCCATAGGCCTGAGTCCGAGGACCATGCCGAGCCTCGGTTCTGTCTAACGCTTGGTCTTCTGGAGCGGTTAGTTTCCCCATAGGCCTGAGTCCGAGGACCATGCAGAGCCTTGGTTCTGCCTAACGCTTGGCCTTCTGGAGCGGTTAGTTTCCCCATAGGCCTGAGTCCGTGGACCATGCAGAGCCTTGGTTCTGTCTAACGCTTGGCCTTCTGGAGCGGTTAGTTTCCCCATAGGCCTGAGTCCGAGGACCATGCAGAGCCTTGGTTCTGTCTAACCCTTGGCCTTCTGGAGCGATTAGTTTCCCCATAGGCCTGAGTCCAAGGACCATGCGGAGCCTTGGTTCTGTCTAACGCTTGGCCTTCTGGAGCGGTTAGTTTCCCCATAGGCCTGAGTCCGAGGACCATGCAGAGCCTTGGTTCTGTCTAACGCTTGGCCTTCTGGAGCGATTAGTTTCCCCATAGGCCTGAGTCCGAGGACCATGCAGAGCCTTGGTTCTGTCTAACGCTTGGCCTTCTCTGTAAGTAGGGGTTTGCCCTTGGACTGCTTTACTGGAGACGATTCTTCCTTCAGACGGATCATGGTCCTGCACATGGCATTGATCTCGCCTCCATCTCGAGCCCCCATCTTTTTTATTTGCGAAGCGTCCCTTGGCCGTTCGTGTTCCGCGCCTGACGCTTCGGTGCGCGAGACGCGCCTTCATTAATAGCCTCGTAAATCAACATGAGTCCAACGGTCTGCAGCCCCCTTGGAATCTGGCAGCCTCATTATTATCCAACGCTTCGGTAACGCTCTTTTCGAATTCTGCGTAAATTAATTCTCACCAACCCTCGTCCTCTATAAAAGGCTTTCCGGGGGGATGGTTTCTCCACACTCCATGAACTTCCCAACACAAGCAGAAAGAACACACCCTTTCAGCTCCCCAAGCCCCTTTAATAACCCCGCCGGAATTGCGACCGGAGTTAGTTGGTATGAGGCGGCTTTGGGCGGGTGTGAGGACATCCGTGTCAAGAGCCGTGGTGGCCGCAGTCCCGACTGGGCTTCCCGTGCGGCAGAGTCTAGGCGTCGCCCCGATGGCGCCATGCACGGTGGCCCGGAGGGATGTCGTTGAAGTACCTAACATCTCTCCTCTGAGCGCACCCCCGACAGAGGAGACGTGCGAACTCACATCATTGGCGGTGCCCGAGTGTTGCCGTCACCAACGGCCAACGCTCGTGGGGGTTGGAGAGAATCAAGGGAACATCATGGGGAGGGCGTCCCGGAGCCCCTGTATCTGCTCCTCGCTTTGTTCAAGCTCCGCCGCTTCGAGAAAGGAGTCGTTGGTGGCCTTGGAGCGTGCTAGCCCCAGCCCCCTTCCGCCCGCTTATTGTCAAGTTCTCCCATTCTCTTGATGCCAATAGGAGCACGGGTTGACACTTCCCTCTAGCTAGTTTTAGGACGGGTCCGCCTAGGCCTCCGATTGTAGGACTAGCTGGTAGGAATAGTTGTAAAACATGCCTGCCTGAGCCTCTGATTGTAATCTGTAACCCTTTTTCTTTTTATGAAATAATATAAAGTCTCCTTTTTTTTTGCTGTTGAATTTTCTGTCTCGAGCTTTCATCTTTCTGCAATATTCGTTTAGTAGTTCTTTCTTTTTTTTGCATCACCACCGATCTTCTGTAGAATATCTATTTAGAACAGTCGCCTGTTTCGCCGGCCAGCGCACTAATCCTTCCCACAGACGGCGCCAATTGTAGGGTCTGCTTTTGCGGCCCAGAGCCCAAAGGATATGGGTCAAAAGCCCAACGAACCCTGCAATGAATTTATAGAGAGTAGATCGAAGGTCTAGGCGCTGGCCGGCGTTCACGAGGCGTGAACGCCGTTCTCTTTTTATTGAAGAAATACTTAGAGCATCTTTACAGTTGGGGGATGCTCCTCGGCCCACGGCCGAGGAGGCTTTCTTCCCTTTTTGTTCTACCTCCCTCCCAGGAGGGATTTCCTTACATTATATACTCTTTACCTAACCAATTCTAGCCCTACACGTGTTGGGTGATTTGGACAACACTCAGATGCTTGTCCCATCAGCCGCCTTCTCAGTCTCTTTGAGAGTCGCGGCATCCAAGGTGACGTTGGTGCAGGGTCCTTTCATCATTAATGCGGCCAGGGCGGTAGTCAGGTACATTTAATGTGGAGGTGACTGCTTGTCACAAGCTTGTCCCTCGAGTTCTCAGACATCCGACGATGGGGTCATCCTCGGACTTAGGGTGCCTCCTCGGCCCGGGCCTTCGGCCCAGGAACGAAGTGGGCTAGGCCGTAGGATTCTTTGGCCCCACAGTTGATGTTCTCCATAGATATGCTTACAATTGATTTTTTTTTTTTTTTTTTTCATAGCAAATCTTATGTCATTTCTATTATTTTTATTATTTTTATTATTATTATTATTATTATTATTATTATTATTTTATATAGATAGTTTTAACCTATGACGTTCGTTTTTTATGATAACTCTTTATTATTAAACCATGACACCAATCAGTTTTTTGTGTAGGTGGGAATTGAACCCCAAATCTCTTATTCAAGCATTAGAGACTTTACTAGTTGAGCTAACTGAAACCCACGTTTCTAATATTAACCATTGGCGTGTAGACTTTTTTTTTTTTTATATACATTTTTTATTTGAATGAATTTATTAATTTATTTTAACATATTCAATACAATTTATTTGAGCATTTACAATATATATATATATATATATATATATATATAACACTACTAATAAGAGGATTCCTTAAAAAACACAAACTAGTTAAAAGAGTAATCTACTGTTTCTAAGTTTTAGGCTTTTTCTTTTATCTTCTTCATTCAGCCTAAAACCTAGGGCTCTATCTCTATCTCATTTTTAAACATTATTTCACATTACCTTACCTCTTTCTTTATAAAAAAAAAAAAAAAAAAAATACACGGTTATTTATATATCACTTTTAAATATTATAACACTAAACCAAAAAAATAAATAAATAAAAAAGGAATATTCTAATTAGATTCGAACACAAATTAATAGAATACCACGTAAAATAAGAACAAAAAGCTTCCGTATATAATAATAATAACACATTCTCTCAGATAAATAGTGCTTTTAAATTTTTTGATAACATGTCTACTTATAATATTTATAAACTATAATAAATTGGAAAATAAATCATGTAAAGCACGAGCCAATAACTAGTTCTTAATATATTTCATAATTTGAAACAAATTCAAATTGTGATAGTGGGTAAGGTGGATATCGCCTTCACATATTCACTAATTATTAGTTAATATGAAAATAGACTAAAAAACCAATGTATAAAAATTAGCAATATTGACTGAAAAATTATCTAAATATGTTCAAGTATATATTGATTAAAATAAAATCATATTTTTACCCATTTATTATAGTTAGATAGATATTTTCTTATATTTCAAAATATTTGAGAAATTTTGAACAACATCTAAAAAACTCTATTATAAAGTAATTAAAGAAAAGTATAAAATTCTATTATAATGTAATTAAAGAAAATTCTTAGCTCTCTCTCTCTCTCTCTCTCTCAAACAGCACAATAATCATGAGGTAACCACCGAAGGCTGTCCAAGATCTCTAAACATCAATGGAGCAAAATGTATCCACCTTCATTGTTATGAGTAATATCAACTGCGACAACCGACAGGTAAATCAAAGACTAAATCAATTCGACAACTGACGTCGATGACTCTAGGATGTTTGGTTGCCATTGTTATTGAGAATTTCTAGTAAATAAAATTAAACCCAATAAGTAAAACCATGAATGGTTTAACAAATTGATCAGCTTGGTCGTAGTTTGAGCAAGTTCAAGTCTAACTTTATTTTTTATTGAATTGGTGGCCCATATGCGATTAATTTGGTTCAACCGGCTGGTCCAATCCAAGTTTTTTAAGTTATTGTGATAACAATAAATAAAATTTTAAATCTGTTGAGTGTGTAAACATTGATGCTTCCTTGATTTAATTGAAAGTTTGACTCCAGTTTCAAAAAAAAAAAATTACCAATTTTTATATATTAATAGGTTTATTGTCTTTAACTAAAAAAAAAAAAAAAAACTAAAATTTCATGCGGGTAAAATAATTAGTATGATACATTTACAGCTTATATGTACTAATTTATTTGCCACATGTTAAATTGATGTCATGTAAATTTCTTACTGGTTCAAGTTATTCAACAATTATAAGGATTTATTATTAGGATTCTATACGTTGGCAAGATCATTCACAGCTCAAATCATACACTATGCAATGAAAGTTAGATCTTAAAAATTAGTGGTTGCATCAAATATCTAAACTTCATTAAAAAGAACTGACAAATGACATAATTCCCTATACTCTTTGGTGGTTTCAAATTAAATCCTATATTTAAAATTTTTAACTAACATCATGAAGTTTTAATTTTTTTTTTTTTCAATTAACGCTTTCAATGGTCACTACTAACCAAATGTAATAGAAATTTATATAAATTTGTGACTAAAATTTATCAAACACAAAAACTAATCCATGTATAATGTAATAGAACTTTATATAAATTTGTGAATAATATTTATTAAACACAAAAACTTATTCCATGTAAAAGATAAGATGTCTGATACACTGCCATTCATTTAATTATTGTCTCTAAAATATTCACAGTGAAATTAATATTATATGAGCTCATACCATACTATGGTCAGCTCATATCTTACTTACACGTTATAGTTGCATCAAGTAGACACTTTCTTTCTTCTCCAAAAAAAAGTAGATACTCTCTCCTTTTATTATTAAACATTAAAAATAATGTGAAACTCTATAGCTAAACTTTCAAAAAAAAAATTAAAAAATATTGCTCCCAATTAACATTCTAATACCAATAGTTTTTAGAAATTTTATTATTTATTGTATGTAATTTCAATAATCTATCACAATTTTTTAATAATAAAAATTGGTTTGCATATGTCGTACATACACTTTAGCTTACTATAAGTATTAACAAGTTATACACAAAATTCCAGTATGATTCACTGTCAATACATTAAAATTATTCACTCAGTCTCTTTGAGTGAATTTCTTTTGTTAAAGACTGAATAAAATCTCTATCTTTTATCTCAAAAAAAAAAGAATAAAATTAAAATACTCTAATCAAAATTGAATTTTAAAAAAAATTCAAGAAATTTAGAAGGAAATTTATTATTTATTTTAAATTATTTTATAATTTATTGTAATGTTTGGATTTTGATAAAAACTTGCATTATATGATTTATATTCTTCAAATAGTAGCTTATTTTATTTTATTATTTTGAAATTTACCAATGATTCTTGATGAAGCATACATCCAATCCAATGTTATTCTTTTGTTTTCTTTTTCTTTCTAAAATGTAAACACAAGGCAGGGGGGCCCAAAAGGAATGCCCTATGAGTTACGATGACTAAGTGTGAACAGAGTCAAACAAATTAGGAATTAGAAGAACAAATGGGTCAGCTTAATTAGGAGACACGTGGAAAGTGTTGGCGTGGATTACCGTTGAAACCGGCAAGGTTGCGGCAGAGGACAGCGTCGCACATTATAACCGACTATTGGAAAGCGACACTGTCTGTCTCTATACAAGACAGCTGACAACACCAGGTCAAGTCGGGCCCCATCTCAGCCCAGCCCAGCGGTCCAATTGTTATAGCGACTGTTTGGTCTCTATTATAACCTTTTCTTTTTCTTTTTTTTGCTTAAAAAAAAATCAATTTTAAAGCTGTGGGTTTGTAGACTTGGAGTTAGTTTAACTAGTAAAATTTATATATATAAAAAAAAAATTGTAAAATTTTTGATAATTGAATAAGAGATCTGAGATTCAATCCCTCCGCCTATACCAAAAAAAAAAAAAAAAAACAATTTCAAAGAAAAAATATGTAAGTCATTTCTCCCTATTATTAATAAGAAGCTGAAGCCGATAAGTTGATAAGAGGTTTTTTTATTTTTTTTGGATGATTGACTAGTAGTTCGATTTATATAAAATTGTTGATCAATCAATTATTTGGAGTCATAAATTTATTTAAATATTTGAATTAGCTATCAAAGATCCCACGACGTACACTTGTCATGTTTCATATATGTCATTTTTGAAGCTCTATACAAGGAAAAATTATAAAGTACATGTTACAACTATTTATGAAAAGTTATTTATTTTTGAATATCATTAAGGAAAATATAAATTATAGAAAGTCATTGACTCATTGTTGAATGATATAAGTGATAACAATGGTTGAGACACGTGGAGCAAGTGACCATTTTCTTCCAAAGTTTCTATTAAAAAAAATTATAAGATAATAAGATCGTATGGATGTATACAAGGAAGGTTCGAAGTAGTTAACTCAACTAATAAAGTCTCTGATGGTTAAATAAAAGATTTGAGATTCAATCTCCGCTTATACAAAAAACTGACTGGTATTTTGGTTTGCAGATACTATAGGTTAAAACCCTTTCCAAAAAAAAAAAAAAAAAAAAAAATACTTGTAGTCAAATTCAATTGTAATTCACGCTGTCATGACTTTAATAATTGTGGCTCATGGTGTTATTTGCTTTTAGAGTAAGGCACATGAAATTCACGGCCAAAGAACCATGTCAATGAGAATCTAAGAGCATGTCTGGCCGTGAAGAGGAGGAGACGAGGAGTTCCTTCATCTCTTTGCATTAGAGCATCCGCATCCGGTTTCTATATCTCATCTTATTTTACCATCCCAAAAAGTAACTTTATCAATTATACCCTACCATTTTACAATACCTCTAGCATCCCAACTTTCATTTTCCTATTCTATTCATTAAAATAATATTTCTACACAATAAAATAATATATCCCACAATCATCCTCATTTACAATACAACACATTTTTATTTACTCTCTCTCTCTCATTCTTTCTGTTCAACAACCGCAACATTTACTGAAACCACCATCACCACAAGCCCACCACCACTGCACTACACACAACCACCACCAGCAACTCATAATCTACCATCAACGCCAAAACAAAAAAAAACAAAAAAACAAAAAATCAAAACCCAGACCATCAACACCACCCTCTCCGACCATCAACACCACAAAAAAAGAAAAAAAGAAAAAAGAAAAAAGAAAACAGCAACCCACGGTCCCCCCCTCCACGGCTCGGCTCCACCATCATCAATCACCACCCACGGCAACCCCCACCTCCACGGCTCCACCATCATCAATCACCACACCACCCCCAAACCAACCAATCCGCATCGATCAACCACCACACCACCACCACACTCGATCAACCACCACGCCGAACCCAAACCCACACCACCACGTCGAACCCAAACCCACACCACCACACTCGATCAACCAATCCGCACCGATCAACCACCACACCACCACCACCCTCGATCAACCACCACGCCGAACCCAAACCCACACCACCACACTCGATCAACCAATCCGCACCGATCAACCACCACACTTGATCGCAGCCGTTAGCCAACCGATCTGCACCGAGAAAGAGAGAAGGAAGAGAGCAGACAAAGCACAAAAGCTATGGGTTTTGGGTCTGAAGAGAGAAGGACGAGAGAAGAGTTAACGAGAGAGAGAGAAAGAGGAGAGAGAGTGTGTTACCAATATTTAATAAAAGTAGGAGGGAGAGAGAATTAAATAATAGTATTTAAGTTTAGAATTGTGCTACAGTGCAATTCTAAAAGTAGAATTGCACTATAGCACAATTCTAAAAAATTTTACAATACTTGGCTTTTAGCAGTCCGAATGTGGGGGAGATTTGGGGCAAAAATGCTAAATGCACCCTCCATATGGCATATGGCATGCCGGATGCTGATGCTCTTAGTTAGACAAATGCGTTAGTAAAACAAATGTATTCGTTACAAAAATGGAGTTACAGTGTTTCACCCCCTTTTGTAACACACTCCCATCATACCCATGGGCCAAAATGGGCATTTGTCCCTTTTGCCCAAAACAAGTAGCAAAATGCCAAAATTATCTAGTAAAATGCCCATATTTTGAAACTCGATTTTTTGTATTAAAAAAAAAAAAGAAACTTGATTTTTAAAATCGAGTTTCAATGAAAAACTCAATTTAATGAAAATTGAGTTACTTGCAAAATGTTACATGGAACTCAAGTTCCATGTAATTTTTTAAAAAAAAGTTTTTTACCTATAACTCGATTTTCTAAAAATCGAGTTTTTCATTGAAACTCGATTTTTAGAAAATTGAGTTTAAAACAAAGGCATATGGCTAAATAGTTTCAGAACAAGAGCATTTTGCTACTTGTTTTGGGCGAAAGGGGCAAGTGCCCATTTTGGTCCACTCCCATGTAATGTGTATAAAGTACTACAAAACTTTCTCTTTAGCAGTTAGATTTGACTCTATTCACTTCATTCTAACCTTTGTTGCACAATTAGATTTGGAGCTCCTCCAAATGGATGTGAGGACATCTTTATCAATGGAGAATCAAATGAGGAGATCTATATGAATCAATCTATTGACATTTAGGTCAAATAACAAGAGTGCAAAGTATGCTGCTTTAAGCATTTCACTTATGGTCTAAAGAAAGCGTCTATACAATGGTACTATCAATTTCATTAGGATATTGTTTTGATTAGCTTGAAATGTTGGAAGAGGACCATTGTGTGTATGTTAAACGATCATGGAAGAGTTTGCTTATTCTTCTTTATATGTTAATGACATCTTGTTGGCTTAAAATTATATGGAGATGATTGTCACCACCAAAGGGTGATTGTCCTCTACTTGTGAAATGAAGGGCATGGGAGAGGCAAATTATGTGCTTGGAGTTGAGTTTGGATTTTCCCAAGAGATTTACATTAAGAAAGTTTAGAGCAATTCCGTATGCATAATT
The DNA here is from genome assembly GCA_032727855.1 of Quercus ilex subsp. ballota. Taxonomy (NCBI): domain Eukaryota; kingdom Viridiplantae; phylum Streptophyta; class Magnoliopsida; order Fagales; family Fagaceae; genus Quercus; species Quercus ilex. The sequence goes on from JAVFWQ010000016.1 coordinate 46,963, forward strand.
CCAAACTCCTAAGCACTTCAATTGAGAATTGATACATATTGAGCCTTGACTATTGCCTTATATCTAACAAGGAATAGAGAGACAATGACAAGAGTTTCCTATATGGATGCAGTTGGAAGTTTGATGTACTCTATCGCTATGTTGGGTAAGAAAGATATTTGGTTTAGGAGATTCTTGCGCCTAATATTTGATTTTATATTATTATGTTAGCTATGTATGCACTAACAATGCAAACTGTTTACCACATAGATAATTTTCGTTAATGAATTAACGGTAATTACTAAACTGACTACAAGTTGAAAATAATATGAACCAAATTGATTGTAATCCCAAAATGTAAGGACCAAAATTGTATTTTTCATTTTTTAAAAATTGATAAACTGTATACATTAAACTGTTTACCACGTAGACAATTTTCGTTAATGAATTAATGGTAATTACTAAACTGATTACAAGTTGAAAATAATAGGGACCAAATTGATTGTAACTTCAAAATGTAAGAACTAAAATGGTATTTTTCATTTTTTAAAAATTGATAAACCGTATAAATTAATCATGTTTATTGCCTAGTTCTATTCTATTTAGCTTTATTAGTTTTACAATAAATTTCAATTAAAAGCTTAAATGAACAATTAGAACCCTGTATAATATATAATTCTCTATTCGTTTTTTCTTTTTCTTTTTCTCTTTTTGGGTAATATATACTTCTCTCGTTTCATACTTAAAGTTATCATAAAAATGTTAAAAGCATTGTAACTCAATTAGTATTTCTTGGTGTTTTCAATAAAGACATTAGGATTAAAATCTTTCCACCCTAACTATCGATGTATTAAAAAAAACTATAATAGAATAATTATATTAATAAGCAATTCAATTGGTAAAGTCTTTGATAGTTAAATAAAAGATTTTGAGTTCAATCTCTGCTTACACCAAAAGCTGATTAGTGTCTTGGTCTGATAATAAAAAACTATCGTAAAGAGTGGACGCTATAGGTTGAAACTCTCTCTCTCTCTCTCTCTCTAAGATGAGTTTAAGTTACACCTAATGTAACTTTAAAAGAGTTACACATTTTTTACATCATTGATTTTTATTAGATCTATGGGTGGAAAAACACTAATAGTTATATCATTTATTGTCCTAAAAATTAGTGATTAACTGCATTAATTCTCTCTAGTATTTTTAAAAAGTAATAATAAATAAATATATAAAAAAATCTCTCCAGCCTTGTTATCTTTTTTCATCTCTCTCTTTTATTTATTTATTTTGAATCTTTATCTCATAAGCTACTTCCATCAACTCTGACTTGCTTGACAAATTTTGGGACCATGAAAAGGGGGTCAACGGTGGTGGTGATTGCACCAATGGTGAGAAAGTGAGGAGGGAAGTTTTTGTTGATGCCCAAGCGGGGCAAGCCATGAGAGATAAGTTCTAGAACAAGAATTAACCATGGGGAGATTGGGGCCTTTTGGTAGTAGGTACTACTTGTGTTGCATAGAGGAAAAAAGGGTAGTGAAGGACAGAAAAACTGAAAAAGATTACAAGAAGCAAAACATTACCAAACTAACAACCTCCACTATTAATGTCACATTCTACAATTGTCATGCCTCAATTGTATTTTCAAATTAACCTCAAAAGCATTAACCTCAACAGTTTCATTAAGGTACTAACAATAACATTTTCAAATTGGCTCCATATCTTAGCCTCGACTATCAGGCCATAAAATTGCTATCGGTTTCATCAAAAGAATATAAGAAAGGATGCTTAATATTCGTATTGTGTCTCTCAAGGTTGTGGCCTTTGACGAAGAAAGGCATTAGGATAGGTACCAGCTGCTATTCATTATTATTATTATTATTATTATTATTTTTAATTTTTTTTAGAGAGAGAGAGACTGTCGGGAATTTAACCAAAATTCCAACCTGTGAAAAACAAAAAAATAGAGAAAACACACGTCAAAGAAAAAACAATCACACGCACAAGACAGTATTTACGTGGTTCAGTAATTTGCCTACGTCCACGGAGTTGCAGGGATTTCACTATTATCAGGGAGAAATACAAAGTGCGGTTACAGTGTTTTTTTTTTCTCTCTAAAAAACACAACAACAGTAGTAGTCACAAACCCTAATCACAAAAGCGGCTTTTATATCCTACTTACAGGGTTACAATAGGTTACAAAGCGGGCAAAAAATAAACTAGGCTCCACAAAGCCCAATAAATCTCCCACTTGGAGACTAGTTCAATCACCAACATCAGCCGCTATCCTCCAAAAGCAATCCTTCATCCCTGCAACTCATCCTCCTGTCCTCAAGCTAGAAGGCCAATTGAAGCTGCACACAACTTCAGCTTCTCAATAGTGACACCCTTAGTCAACATGTCTTCTGGGTTCTTAGATCCACAAATCTTCTCAAGTATTACCAGTTTATCTTCAACAAGGTAACGGATAAAGTGGTATTTTGTTTGTATATGCTTCGACTTTGAATCAAAAGCCGAATTTTTGGCAAGAAAGATTGCACTCTGACTATCACTGTGTAGAATGCTCATCTCCTGCTTCTCACCCAATTCATCTAAGAAACCATGTAGCCAAATCATCTCCTTTCCAGCTTCAGTTGCTGCAACATACTCACCTTCTGTAGTAGACAAAGTAACAATATTTTGTAGATTTGAAGCCTATGATATAGCTGTACCACCCAGAGTAAATACAAACTCAGTAGTATTCTTTCTACTATCAACATCACCAACAAAATCAACATCTACATAACCTTGCAGTTTCAAACTTGCACCTGTGAAGCAAAGACATGTATCTGATGAACCCTTCAGATATCTTAGAATCCATTTGACTGCCTCCCAATGCTGCTTTCTAGGCCTACTCATGAATCTGCTCACAACTCCCACTGCATGTGCAATGTCTGGCCTTGTATACACCATAGCATACATCAAGCTGCCAATAACTGAGGCATAGGGCACCTTGCTCATATGGTCCATTTCTTCTTCTATCTTCAGTGACTGTTTTTTGCTCAGTTTGAAATGACTACCCAAGGGTGTGCTCACTGGTTTAGATTTATTCATGTTGAACCTGCTGAGAACTTTCTTCACATACTCTGACTGTGAAAGCTTCAATGTACCATTAGTCTTGTCTCTAATGATTCTCATACCAAGGATTTGCTTTGCAACTCCCAAATCCTTCATTGCAAACTGTTTTGACAATTTCTTCTTCAGATTATTAATCTCCTTAATGCTAGACCCTGCAATGAGCATATCATCCACATACAACAGTAAAATGATATAAGAATTGTCAAAGAATTTAACATAGCAACAATGATCAGCTTCACATCTCTTGAACCCAATTTTATGCATAAAATTGTCAAATTTCTTGTACCACTGTCTAGGAGCTTGTTTTAGGCCATACAAGCTTTTTCTCAGTTTGCAGACTAGATTCTCTTGTCTCTGAACAATAAATCCTTCTGGCTGAATCATGTAAATGTCTTCCTTCAAATCACCATGAAGGAATGTCGTCTTCACATCTAACTGCTCAAGATGTAAGTTTTCTACAACCACCATTCCCAGCACTAGTCTAATTGTTGACATCTTCACAACTGGAGAAAATATCTCTGTGTAGTCAATGCCTTCCTTCTGCTGGAACCCTTTAACAACTAATCTGGCCTTATAACGTTTGCTACCATTATGCTCATTCTTTATTCTGTATACCCACTTGTTGTGCAAAGCCTTCTTTCCTACTGGCAATTCAGTCAGTTCCCATGTCTGATTCCCCAATAAGGAATCCATCTCATCCTTCATGGCTAACTCCCACTTGCTTGAATTTTCATCCTGCAAGGCTTCATTATAACACTCTAGCTCACCACCATCAATCAACATGAGATAATTTAAAGCAAATGAATAATGCTGTGGAGGTCTAATGTTCCTGGAAGATCTGTAGACTTCAGCTACAGGTGTACTCTAATCTATCTGTGAATCTACATTCTCCTTATCTTCTTCACCCCCTTTCTGGACAGTACTTTCAGTCAATCCATCTAAGTTGACAAACTTAGATTTCTTTTGATCTATCTCTGTTACATCTGACACTACAGTAGACCTGTCCTTCTACATAACCTGTTCATTAAATATCACATTTCTACTTCTGATAATTTTCCTATTTTGTTCATTCCAAAACCTATAGCCAAATTTCTCATCACCATAGCCAATGAAAAAACATATTTTAGATTTTGCATCAAGTTTACTACGAGCATCAGAATCAATATGAACATAAGAAACACAACAAAAAACTTTTAAATGTGAAAACTTTACCTCTTTACCGCTCCAAACCTCCTCAGGAAGTCTGAATTCCATGGGAACTGATGGCCCTCGGTTTATCAGGTAAGTTGCAGTGCTAACAGCATCAGCCCAGAAAGTTTTTGGTAGTCCAGCATGCAACCTCATACTTCTAGCACGCTCATTGAGAGTTCTGTTCATGCACTCAGCCACACCATTCTGCTGTGGTGTCTCAGGAATGGTCTTTTCCATCCTAATTCCCTGTGCAACACAATACTCACTGAACCCTCCATCTATGTACTCTCCTCCATTATCAGACCTCAAACATTTTAGTTTTAAACCTGTTTCTATCTCAACCATGACCTTCCACTTCTTAAAAGTTTCAAATACATCAGATTTATTTTTCAGAAAATAAACCCATACCTTTCTGCTTGAATCATCAATGAAAGTGATGTAGTACCTTGAACCTCCAAGGGATGCAACTGGAGAAGGCCCCCACAAATCAGTGTGTACTAACTCCAATTTTTCTGCCTTTGGTGTCCTGCCAGTTTTCAAGAAGCTCACATTTTTCTGCTTCCTAAGATTCTGCTTTCCTAAGATGCAGCTTTCACACATGTCAAAATCAATGGACTTCAATTCTGGTAGTTTTCCTTTTAACAGCAGCATTTTCATCCCTTTCTCACTCATGTGACCAAGTCTGCGGTGCCATAAGCTTGTATTAGTACTTGCATCAGCAACTGTAATTGTGTATCTTGGACTTGAGATCATATATAAAGTACCAGTCTTCTTTTCACGAGCCAATACTCTAGCTCCCTTTGTAACCTTCCAAGTACCACCAATAAATAGTATTGCATGCCCTTCATCATCAAGTTGTCCAACAGAAATCAGATTCCTCCTTAGGTCAGGAATATGTCGAACTTTCTCCAATAACCAAACAGACCCATTGGGTAACAATATCCGGACATCTCCCATACCCACAACATCTAGGGCTGAACCATCAGCCAAATACACCTTACCAAAATCACCTGCAGCATAGTTCTATATGATTTCTCGATGTGGAGTGGTATGAAACGAGGCTCCTGAATCCAAAACCCAATCATCAAGTGGACTGTCTACTACAAGAAGTAATGCATCCTGTACCTCTTCTGTTACAGCATTAGCAGAATCATCTTCATTCTTCTTCTTAGGACTTTTGCATTGGTTCCTAAAGTGACCTATTTTCCCACAATTCTAGCATTGTACTTGTTGGCCTGATCTAGACTTACTTCTGTTCTGATTAGAATTTCTGGATTTTGATCTGCCCCGATTTGAATTTCTATTATTACCTCTGCCTCTTGTCTCAAGGTTTAGGGCAGAACCAGATCCTGAGGTTTCACCTGCATCTCTTCTGCGAATCTCCTCAGCCAGAATTAAATCTCGAATATCATTGTACTTGAGCTTTTCCTTTCCTGTAGAATTACTTACTGCCATTCTCATTGCCTCCCAACTGTTTGGCAAAGAAGCCAAGACGATCAAAGCACGAATTTCATCATTAAAATCAATTTCTACAGATGACAATTGATTTGTAATAGTGTTAAATTCATTCAGATGTTGTGCTACTGATGCGTTCTCTGCCATCTTCAGATTGAACAGTTTCTTCATCAGATGCACCTTGTTGTTTGCTAACGGCTTTTCATACATACCAGACAAAGCCTTAATCAGATCTGCTGTGGTCTTCTCCTTTATAACGTTGTGTGCAACAGACCTAGACAGAGTCAACTTGATAACTCCTAGTACCTGTCTGTCAAGAATAGCCCATTCCTCAGCCTTCATAGCCTCAGGTTTTTCCCCTAGAAGCGGCAGATGCAGTTTCCTCCCATAAAGGTAATCCTCGATTTGCATCCTCCAAAATCCAAAGTCTGTGCCATCGAACTTTTCTATTCCAGACGTCTTTCCTGCTTCCTCTGTCATTGCTCTCACTCAAACCTAACCCTAGGCTCTGATATCAGTTGTTGGGAATTTAACCAAAATTCAACCAGTGAGAAACAAAAAAATAGAGAAAACACACATCAAAGAAAAAACAATCACACGCACAAAACAGTATTTACGTGGTTCAGCAATTTGCCTACGTCCACGGAGTTGCAGGGATTTCACTATTATCAGGGAAAAATACAAAGTGCGGCTACAGTGTTTTTTCTCTTTCTAAAAAACACAACAACAGTAGTAGTCACAAACCCTAATCACAAAAGCGGCTTTTATATCTTGCTTACAGGGTTACAATGGCTTACAAAACGGGTCAAAAATAAACTAGGCTCCACAAAGCCCAATAAGAGACAATGGAGGTAGGAAGCCATTTGTGCTTATAAGAGAGAGAGAGAGAGAGATATAAAGATTCAAGAAGAGAGAGAGATATGATGATGAGAGATTTTTATTTTTATTATTATTATTATTCAAGATAAATGCTGGAGAGTAAATGTAATTTATTACTAATTTTTAGGAGTAATAGTGATCAGGTGTAACTTGAAAAGAGTTGCGCATTTTCTACACCATTTGATTTAAATAGATCTAACGATAAAAAAAAGACCCTAATTAATGCTAATATTCTATTCTGATTGATCTCATTTATTATTTCTTATTTATGACATCCATACTTATAAATAAACCCAAAAGAAGTGTTTACCTCTCTCTCCCTCTGTGCATGTTTAATCCTTGAGCTAGATGAGAGGGAACTTTGATTTGCAACTAATCTTATAATCTCGACCGTGGTTATTTTTTTTGAGTAATAGAAACATGTTGAGGTTATTTATAGTAATTGTATGTCCAGGTTATTTGTAGCTATTTGCAACTAATCCCACCAATGACACTTGTTTATGTCCAATAACTTTGCTGGAATCACTTTGACACATGACCGTGGTTACAACAGGCCATAACCATATTGTTTGATCATGACGGTAGTAATGGTATGTAATCCTTTATTGCATATAGCTGATTGTGAAAGACTTAAAACGTACACTTCATTTTATTTTGCAGGGACTAGAATGGTCATTGACAAAACTCAGGAAATTTTTAATAAATCAGAAAAATTGAAATTGAAATTGAAAGGAAAAGTGGTGGAGGAGAGAGAGAGAGATATTTTTTTTTTTTGAGTTTAGAGGTAAATATAGAATGTCATAAATAAGAAATAATAAATGAGATCAATAAAAAAAATATTAGTATTAATGAGAGTTTTTTTTTTTAATTATTATTATTTTGTTAGATCTACTTAAATCCAATGGTTTAGAAAATGTGTAACTTGAACCCATCTCACACACACACACACACACACATATATGTATAAGTTGGGTTCAAATTACACCTGGTGTAATTTTAAGTAATGTTACACCACCTAATAACTTGTTAATGAATTTATATTTTGACAATTCCATCGTTGGATTACATATCCTATTTGTTCTAAACATGCATGCCAATTTTCATACTTATCATATGTTATTTATTATTCGATCTATAAACTCATCTTTTATGCATTATTTTAATTACAAAAACTTGAATTTATACAATTGATAGATGACATGACTATTGATCTTTAATCACCTTGAAATTTTGCAAGTATGGAGAATATATAAAGATAATGTAATCCAATGGTCAATTTGTCAAAATTCACATCAAATTAAAAAATATTGATTGGTGTAACATTACTTAGAGTTACTCTAGGTATAACTTGAATCCAACTATATATATATATATATATCTCTCTCTTAAATAAACAATTTTTTTTTTTTTACCATGACTAAAGTCCATGGAAGTAGTCATTATGGATGGAACAAAATTTCTCTCCAAACTAGTTTGGGGAGAAACTCTTCAAACTTCTCATACATCTCTTTTTTTGGTGTGAATTTTGAAAATCTAACCTTTAAATTTCATGTTCCTTAGGTTCTTAATATGCATATCAAATTTCGTTTAAATTGGATGTTATTTACTATTCAATTAATAAACTTATGTTTTATACATAATTTTAGATCATAAAAATTTGAAATTTTAATATTTGTTTGATGACATAGTAATTAATTTTTGATCTTCTTGAAATTTTATAAGCATTAAGGATATAATAAGAACATGTAATTCAACGATTAGATTTTCAAAATTCACACTCAATATAAAGATATATAAGGAGTTTGTTGGGTTTCTCTCCAAACTAGTTTGGAAAGAAATTTTGTTCTTATGGATGTAGAAAATAGTGACTAGAATTTTTTTTTTTTTTTTGGGATACAAGATAGAATTTCTACTATAGTCTAATCTAAGTGTATATGTGTGTGAAGCTCTCTCTTGGAGACTTGAACTCCGGCCCTTACCCCTCACTGTCACAAGCATTTATACTTGTGGAGTGACCACCGCACCAAGAGTGCGTGGTGGTGTGACTAGAAATTAAAAAACGATAAATTGTATAAATTGGTTAACGTAAATGAGTATATCATTAATCCCATTTATATTCCTTAGTTAAATACTTGAAGTTATAGTTGAAAGATTATATTAATGAGCAACTAAAATTGACTTTAAAACATTTTGCAAGAATTGAAATCCAATAAGTACCTTTAGTGGGTTTGTGGGTTTGTTGGTTTTTAACTGGATGACTAAGTCAGGTTCTTCTCAAAAAAAAAAAAAAGTCCATGAGGTCATTATGTTAAAAGATACAGCGAGCTTATTCAGTTTCTTGTTTTGTTTCCCATTATTTTTACCTTTTTGTTAATTATTTTCCCAGTTTTTCAATAGATAGTTAGATACAGAGGGTCTCCCACATAATATAAATTACACCCCTCCTGCAAAAATGGATTTTTAAGGGACTTAAAATTTTTTATAATATCTCATAAAAAATAACAGTACTGTAAATAGATTATACAAATGAAGTAAACAAATAATTAACAAAAAAGTAAAAGTAATGGAGACCATATTTTTACAGTTTTCAAACCTGATCAGTTCGATTTCGGTTCAAATGGTTCCTTGCATTTTTGGCATATAACAATTTATAGAGTTAAAAACTATATTGGTGAGAGGTTCCCAGTTAACTGGGTCGGGCCGTGTGGTTTGATTCGAGTTTGAAAACCTTGAGATAAAAAAATAAAGGCGAAAATGCACTTTTGGTCTCTACATTTTGGACCTATTCTCAATTTGGTCCCTAAACTGATTTAGCTCCTAAGTCAGTCCCTGATTTTTTAAAATCGTTTTTAAAATAATCCCTACCGTTAACCCAGTGACAGAAAATGCTGAGGTGGCAAACGGCGTGTCTTATTTGCTGACGTGGCGCTGACGTGGATATTAAAATATTATTAAAAATGCCACGTCAGCATCTAGGTCAGTGTTTTTAGTGACAAGTCAGCACTTTAATTAATAAAAAAATAAAAATAATTTTTTAAAAAAATTAAACTGAAAAAATTCAAAATCAAAAACAAAAATTGTTTTTCGAAAGAACATTGTTCTTCTTCCCAGGACATGAACATTGTTCTTCTTCCCAAAAATTGTTTTTCGGAAGAACATTGTTCTTCTTCTTCCTAAGACATGAACTTCATGCTTCATGTTCTTCCCTAAATCAAACCCATTAAATCCAAGAAACCATAAACATCCAGTATATCAAACCCAATAAATCCAAGAAATCAAACTCATAAACCACCCAATAAATCTAAGAAATCAAACCCATAAACATCCAGTAAATCAAACCCAATAAATCCAAGAAATCAAACCCATAAACCTCTAGTAAATCAAACCCAATAAATCCAAGAAATAAATATACAAATCCATATAAAAAAAAATAAAAAAAAAACCACAAACACAAAACCAAACTCACCGAGACAACTCCATCTCCAAAACACAAACATGGCCACACCGATCTCCACGTCCACTACCGATTACCCACCCCTACAGAAACCCAGAAAAAAGCGGCGAACTCGATCTCCACAGCCACTCCCTCCTCTTCCCTGACTCACCAACTCACTCCGAACTCGAGTCCGAACTCGTCCTCCACTTCGAACCGCTCATCGTCGCCGTGGAGTGCAAAGACCTCGCCTTGGCTTAGTCGCTGGTCTCCACGGTGAGGTCCGCCAGGTTCAGAGAATCCGGCATAACCAACGCGAACAGCAAGCGCGTGATCGTCGCGATCCGCTGCTCGATCCGGCTGGAGGTTCCGTTGGGGACCACCGAGTTCGTCATGGTCTCGCCGGAGTTCGTTCGGTACCTCGTCCGCGTGACCAACGAGAAGATGGAAGAGACAGAGAAAGAGAGGATCTGAAAAAAAAAAAAAAAAAAAAAAAAAAAAAAAAAAAAAAAAAAAGGAAATGAAAAGAAGAAATACACAGACACAAACACAGAGATTTTAAATTTTTTCAGTTTAATTTTTTTAAACATTATTTTTATTTTTTTATTAATTAAAGTGCTGACTTGTCACTAAAAACGCTGACCTAGATACTGACGTGACATTTGTAATAATATTTTAATATCCATGTCAGCGCCACGTCAGTAAATAGGACACGCCGTTTGCCACCTCAGCATTTTCTGTCACTGGGTTAACGGTAGGGACTATTTTAAAAATCAGGGGCTGACTTAGGAGCTAAATCAGTTTAGGGACCAAATTGAGAATAGGCCCAAAATGTAGGGACCAAAAGTACATTTTCGCCAAAAATAAATTGAATCAAGAAGTTCTCTATATTTTTAATTTAGTTTATATTCCACCAAATATGAAAATTTTCAGTCATTTTTCAAGCAAATAGAAAAGTAATACATAATTATGTTTGAAATTGTGTGTGTCTATATGATTTGAGTTTCATACAATCTTATCTTAGTTCTAAAGTTTCGACCTCCACTAGAAAAGATTTTCAGTTCCATCCCTAATTACAATAACGGAAAATGGAGAATTTGAACCTTAAACGCATTAGAAAGTGTCTGCTCTTGGCTCACACTTATAAGTAGTAGAATTTTGTTTTTTTTTTAAAAAAAAAGGTAGTAGAATTTCATCTCTTTACATTAAAAGCGTAGAAAAGCACCCCTAAATACAGGTTATTTGTATCGAGATTTTGAAAAGTAATAACATCTATATCCTCATTCTTGTTAAAGAAAATCACATATGTCATCATTCATACAAAATAAAAAATGACATATCATCCATTCGGCGGGGGGGGGGGGGGGGGGGGGGGTGGGAGAAGGGGGACATATGTCATCTTAATTCTTCTTGCTACAATTTTTGTTTCACATTTCTTAAAATATCTCACAAAGAAAAATGTTAGGGACGTATCATTTTCATAACAATTTCAAAACAAATCTCAAGTGGCAAACTGTTTACCAAAATAAAAACCAATAACAAATTATCACTTAAGTTTTCTTGTGAAAATATTGTAAACATAATAGTTCTCATTTCACAAATAGTGACCCAGTAAAACAATTCACAAATCATAGCCTAGTAAAACAAACCAATACGAGTGGGTGTAATTTAATTATTGGGTAGTTGAAAGTAAACATCTAACTTCATTCTTTGCCTTATTCTAGAAAAAAGAGAGAGAGGGAAAGAGAAAGAGCTATAGAAACCTATCATTCTTTGGCTCATGGTCACAAGGCAATGCAAGGACATTGTTCATTGGGAGATTCACAAAGAGTAAATTGACCCCTTCTCCTGAAGAAGGAGATGGATTGGACCGCTCCTCTCAATGTATTCCTTTTGTTTTTCCTTCAATAAAACTTTTTTTATTTCAATCCTATAAGGGGGAAAAAAGGGGGTCATAGTCACAAGGCGATGCAAGGACATTATTATTACTTTTTTAATTTGGGCGATTCACAAAGAGTAAAGTAGATTGATAGCAATTTATGACTCACAAAAATGCTGTGGGAGAGAAACACGTTAAAAGGATGATGCATGGTTTAAACGGGTCGGTCATCACTCATCAGTCAAGAAATGGTGTAAAACCTTCCTAAAATTGTTGGACCTAATTTATCTCTTCCTCTTCTTGATTGTTTAAGATTTAAGATTACGGTATAAACACGTGCAATGAAATACAACAGCTGATCAAAAGTCAAAAACAAACGAAACAAGTATGATATAATTTCTTTACCAAAATTATGCACACAAGGTTTTCTTTGTTCGTGATGGAGGATTTAAAGAATGAGTTTTTAGAGATCGAGAAAATCGACCATGCATCAATTAATGCATGTAATACCACCAACTAGGGGTCATTTAGGAACATGACGTGATGAATCAATGCCTAAATTCAAGCTTTGAGAAAACTTATATATGGATTATTGCCTTTCAATATATTCTTTGAAACCATTGGTGCTATAGGTGGAGCTTAGTTTATTTATTTATTTTTTTAAATAAAAATAAGGAAAAGTTGAGCTTAATTAGTCTTGCCATGATTCAACACATTGGAGGGGAATGTTTGTGGTCTAAACTCCAAAGTAGAGCAAACTTATAAATATCATTTTGGTTTAGTCGAGAGAACGAAATATCTTATTATCAATACAGTATATTGGGACAAAATTGGGAAATGCCCTATTTGGGCAAAAGTAGCAGCATTATGCCCCTTTCTCCAAACTAAATAGGGAAATGCCCCTGTTTTGTAACTCGACAAACGGAAAATCGAGTTATAATGAGAAGCTCGATTATTCAATGGGCGAGTTATGTGTGAACTTTGTACAAAACAGAAGTGTCTTCTTCCAATTATGTATACACATAACTCGGTAACTTGTAAATCGAGTTTTATGAACCTGTTGCCATTTCAAACCCCAACGTCTCAGAAACTGTTCACTCTCACACAGTCACTCTCTCCCTCACTCTCTCCTGAACTCTGCCTCAACGTCTCCCTCTCCGTTTGTCTCACTACCCCTCTACACTTTCCCTCACCCTCTCACTCTCCCTCTACACTTTCCCTCACCCTCTCACTCTCCGTGGTGCTTCCGTCGAACCCTCACCGCCGCCGTTGATTACGGGTACGTTGGTCTTCTCTTGCTGTTGTTTTGTGTATCACAACTGACCATAATTAGCCGTGCATGCATATTGTTGGTTTAGAAAAAGTCATCTGGAAATCTCTGTTTCACACATACGAAGCAATTTGTTGTTGTGTGTGGGTATTGTGTGTGGGTATTTTGTGTGGGTATTTTGGGCTTTCAATCAATCTTGTGTGCGCGCACCCGTGTAGAGACCATATAAATAACTCCAATCAATGGCTACCTACGTCTTCCTGATTCATTTACAGTTTCCTGTTTATATGGGTCGTGCTCATTTGCAGTTTCCTGTGATCTCTGTTTTTCTGGGTTCATGAATTTTAGCTTCAAGTAGAGATATTTGGATGACAATGGTGAAAGATGTTTTTTGTCCGTGTGTCTTGGCAAAGTGCATTCTTTGAAACTTACTCAAAAGTAGTAATTTTAATAATAAAGATGAGAATTTTGTTGTGTTTTACATGCTGCAATGATGACATTATAAATGTAATGTGATTGTTTTGTTTAAATACTTTGCATAGTGTGTGAAAATTAACTTGAAAAAATTGCTTAGGGAACCTAGGTAAACCCTTAAACATCAAAACCCTATTCAAGAACCTTAACTGAATGCTGAGTTTTAAAATTCCTGCATCGAAATTTGTATCAGATCCATTAAGGCTTCTGTCCTATATCAGATTTATGAAATTAAAGTTGTCACAATTCTTGTTTTGTGTAAGAGTGAAGTTACAGCAGTAGTCTGAAATCATGCATCACCTCTATCTCTATTGTTAGAAGAGGAAGTGTATAATTGTATATTCAATCCCTATTACGAAAAAAGTTATCTTTGCTTGTTATTGTCCTTTTGTTTTTTAATTAAGCCTTTCTGAACAGTTGTCGTAGCTTTCATATAATTCACCTCTATGCATTATACGATATCATATTTCGATGAAGCTGTACAAATTTGACTGCTCCTTTTGTGCTGAATGCATAATGTATGCACTGAATCCTAGTGCCTCAAATTTGTATTGATCTTGGCATCTTGGGTTTAAATAACTGTTGGTCTGATTTGTTAATAAATAAACTATTGAGATGATATGTCAATATAGCTTGAGATGAAATTTGTCATCAAGAGTTGTGTTATGTGACCAATAGATTGATAGTTGGTAACAAAATATTTTAATTAAGTTACAGGTGAGTCCACAATAGGATAGGTAACTGGCTGCCTAAAATGGCTTAGCTATTGTCTCAACTTTGAACTTAAACTTTGGGTAAGCATGTGTTCAACATGTAGAAGTCTTAAAACATGATAAGAATCACCTACCTACGAAAATATTAATTCATTTTGTTGCTTAACAACCCTTGTAGCCGCAGTGCTGAGATAAAGAAAAGCCTTATATTTCTATTATATGTGTGCTGGCCTTTTATTTGACTTCATTATATACTATGTGGGAACAGCTTCATTATATACTATGTGCTAGTAGCCCATGGTTCATACAATGAAGTGTAATAAAATGAGATATTGAAAAAGATAATTCACAAAGACTCACTGTGTGTGAACAATTGGTTGTCTTTGAAATTATTACCATTTATCATTTTATTGTCAAATGCAATCGGTTTTTTATAAGTCAGTTTTTTAAGAAGGATGTGCATATATATAGCTTGTAATTTCCATTTTTTTTGTCTTGAGATGATCTACTTTACCTTGGTACCATGAATATGTCATCAAGGGTTTGTGTTCCGTGACCAATATATTGATACTTGTGTGAGTTGCCTTAAATCAAACCCCCCATCTCTTCTCTTCTTTTCTCTTCAATTGATTGATTTAAAGTGGGAGAGGCAGCAGTTTGGTACAGAGGCTGAAGGTTGAGTTTTGTGATTTGAACTACAAATTCATTATATTGGTCATAGAATGTATAAGACCATCCCCATAGTTGCAGTTTAATAAAAGACAGCGAAGGAAGTCTTTAAAGTAGTGTATAACACTAAAATATGAAAGGTCATCCTTGTCTATCTGAATGTTTTGTTTCCTGATTCATTTTTAATTTCTTTGATTCTTATTTTTATTTTAACTAGTCGGTAACCCTGACCAAAGAAGAGTTTTACTGTATATTACTTTTTCTCTCCTTTAAATTTTGTCCAAATATGAAATTGGATAATTATGATAGTTATTAATATGCATTTATTTGATAGTTGGGGGATAGGGCTTTTGAACTTTGGAATCTGAACTGTAAATTCCAGGAGGTCATCTTTCATTTATGGCAATACTTGATCGTTATATGGTCATCTTTCTTTTTTATGAGTTTTGACCCACAATTTGATTACTATATGATTGTGCCGGACTGCATGATTTGCTATTGTAATTACATATTGTCATAGAGTGAATCATGAATAATTGCTAACAATCTGCTTGCTGCCATGTCAGATATGCAGGCACTGGATAAATTGCAGCCTGGACCCGACGATGATAGGCAGTTGAACCAGCAGCCGAATCATCGGTCAACTCCGCTTTGGAGGCACCCCGCCAACGAGGTATGTATCTGTATTATTAATACATCTCCGTTTTATAATTACTTCGTGTGTACTACCTAACACAATGCTTGTTTGTGTGCAGGAGGTGCCTGGCATCGTAAAGGTTCGACGCCGCAAATGTGAACTGCCGCAAGGTGGGCTAGACCCACGCATCATGCAGTACATAGATGCAGCAGGCTTCACTGGCTTGTTCAAGGTTCCCGATATGGAAATCGATCACGCCTTGATCACGGCCTTGGTCGAGCGGTGGCGTCCGGAGACGCACACGTTCCACTTACCCCATGGAGAAATGGGCATCACATTGCAAGATATAGAGGTGATGTTGGGGATTCCGGTGGATGGGTTGCCTGTCACTGGGAGGACAGACATGAACTGGAGTCGGTTGTGCCAAGAGTTGTTGGGCCATGAACCTCCGCCCTCGATACCCAACTCAAACAAGTCTACCCTTACTGGGGCGAGGATAAAATACAAGTGGCTTGATGCACGGTTTCCCGCCCCCCCAGATGCGGACGCTGGTGATGAAGTAGTGCAGCAACATGCCCGCTACCACCTACTTGTTTGGTTGGGGGCCTTGTTGTTCATGGACAAGTCGGCGGACCGGGTCTCACTCCTGCCTCTGCAGCTCCTCAACCCAATCAGCAATGCGAGACAATATAGCTGGGGTAGTGCAGCGTTGGCCTGGCTCTACAGGCACCTTTGTAGAGCATCCATGAAGGATGCGATGCAGATTGGAGGAGCACTGGTGTTGGTGCAGCTGTGGGCCTATTCAAGGTTCCCACGAATATGCCCAATTGTGAGGCCACCTTTACCGCCAGTGCACTCAGGGCCCCTTGCCATTAGGTACGTTCATTGAGTTCTCATTATTTATGTGTAATAGTATATTATATATAATTTTCCTCTTTGATATAATTATAAATATGCCAAACTAACAAAGAAACGAAACTTTGCTAATGCTTATATGGATTAAAAATATAAAGCATTGTTATCAGTAATGACATTGTTCACAGTTCATCACACGAAAGTTCACTAATGACCATTCGTCTAAACCCCATGTTTGGTAGGTGGAGCGGGCCAAAGAGCACCGCACAGCATGCCACACACGTCCTTGCTGCGTACCGGACGTCATTGGCTACAGTACGGGCAGAGCAGGTATTCGTATTCGGTTAACTTACGACCTCAATTTGCCACAATTTGAGGTTTTTATTTTTGTTTCCCTCAATCGAGTTGATCTCAGAATTTTGGTTCCTTGCTAGGTTGGTTGTGCTGGACCGAAATATCTAAACTTACTTGAGCATGAACAAATTTTACGACCATGGTCCAGTTATGTTGTACATTCTCAATTAGTTGGGCAGGAGACACACTTGCCATTACACTGCATATTAACAAGTCAACCCTCCAATTTTGGTTGTGATGCATGATTGAATTGTGCCCAACTTTCACATCTCAATTACATAGATGTTGCAATAAAATAGAGTTTGCTCATGCTACTCAATATATAAATAAACCTCGATGACAGAAAACTTTAATATCTTGTATATTGAGACTTTTGTAGTTTTAAGACATTCATTACTCTCAGTTCCTTCCAAATTCAATCATGCAATGAATCTTGAAATAAAAAGCCAGAACATATAGTAAAATTAATTGGTTATTTTTGACCGCTAGACTTGGACTCAGATATCAAGTACCATCAGCTGAAACCCATATCTAGGTTACCAAATTTTAAATCATTATGCACAGAAAAACAAAGAACAAGTGCAATTAATAGAGCTCCAGATAAGATTGATTTAATACTACCTTGATTTAATAGTGCAATTTAGTTTGTCTATTCGATATTTAATTGGGGTTCAAGTATGAAGTCCAATGGAAGTGAAAATTGAGTGGTTTAAAGGCCTAGTTATATTTGCCTAAGGTTCAAAAATGAAATTTAATTTGGGTTTGTAGTTGTATTTTAAAAGTTATGGTAAATTTCGTTGATGTTGACAAATTGTAGTTTTTGCAATTCTTGTGGATTAGGGATATTTTAGTAATTTAGTTGAGTCAAGGATTTTGTAGGAGATCATAAGTATCTTAGGTTTTATTTTCTTACGAGTCCTAGTAAGTGTTTTATTAGTTATTACCTTATTAGGCTTTTAGTTTACTAGTGAATGCACCGACTCCCATTACTATTGGTCCTACTACCATTAGTACAATAATGAGTCCTTATATATATATATATATTTTTGTGCTCAAAGTACTTGAAAAATAGTTGGAGTTGACAAAAAATTCCGAGTGGACAGAATAAATTTTAACCTTTCACGTTTGAGCTTAAACACCCTAAATTTCAGTTAGTTATGTACGGTGTCAATGAAACTAGGGAAAATATTAGTGTGTTAGTGTATGGTTAGAATGTCAATGAAACCCAATTAAAATATTAGTGTGTTTGGCTCTAACCTATTTCCCTATTGTATTTATTTATTTATTTATTTTTAAACTTTTGTGCTTTTTGTCTCAACCTTTTGGTAATAAACTAGATTTTAGTGTTTTGTATCTTGTATATCACATTTACAATTTCCTACTTTTGAGGTCTCCGCAATGATTGGTTTTGCACACCTTCATCTTTGATATCTCTAGTTGCTATGAAAAGCCTGTATTGAGAGTTATATTTATATGCAACTTGTCTAATTTACATGCATTTTTCTAGTGTCTTTATGGGGAATAAGTCCATGTTGTCATAAACCTGCTTGTGTTTAGATATTACTGTAGTAGTAATCAAATAATGTGCTGATAAATACTCTTTAAGTTCCATGACAAATGTCAACCATCCATCTTGACATAATCACTAAAATAACGATTCATTTATGCAGATTGTGTGGGAGCCGTACACGTTTGCACTAGCCTCCCTGCCTGCGTATTGCTCTGCCGGCCAGCATATTTGGAGGGCCGAGGTGCCACTGATATACTTTTGGATAGTGGAGGGGCATCATCCTGAGCGGGTCCTCCGTCAATTTGGAATGAAGCAACCGGTTCCAATGGTCGTGGATACGTCAATCGACCTTCACAAGATATCCCTCCAAGGTAAATGGGAGAAGGATTGGGTGGCAGAACATGATGCCCATATTCAGCAATGGGCTGACCGAGGGCAACTTGTTCGCGCTGCCCCTCTCCTGGACGGTGATACGACATACCTTGCTGAGTACATGACATGGTACAATGGCAGCACAAGGAGGTACATAACATTAGAGTCTGCGTACTGGGAACTCATGGTGAGGCAACAATTCCTGAACCTTTGTTGAAACCATTGTTTGATTAAATATCTTCAGCATGTTTATCTGGTAATTAAAACTTCACAATATTTGTTGTCGTTAACTGAAAATGAGTTTTATCTTTCATTATATTTTAAAGTGAGAAACATACTATGATTTACGTTCTTCACTAACTTAGTGAATGTGTAGTATCCAAATTCCAAACACCATCTTTCTTTATTTGAAAACCTTCGACTCCACTAACTTGGTGGAGGATGGTGATACCAGCTGCGTCCGAGTGAGGTGTGACACCTACAACCATCTCTGGTTGTGGGCATGGAGGATAGTATGTCATCCTCACAGATTGCATCCCATCTTCAAACAACTCCTCCATCTCTCCCATTTTCCTCTCTAGGAGCTCTCCCAAATAACCAAAAAGTGGCATAGCAACTCTTTGTGACTCTAATAAGTAAGCCTCCAAAGTTTCTCTAGTGAAAACAGAAAATTAGTTTAGTGACCCAAAACTTAAGCTTAAAAAAATAAAGAAGGGGAAAGCTACAAATTTTACTAAAAACAAACTTATATAACAATAAATATAATTGATGCTAGTTTAACAAAATTAAAAATAAATATAACTGTTTTTGTTGTGATTAACGATGTAGGCTTGTTTGTAAAGCTTATGAAAAACAAAACAAATGATAAATGTGAGAGAGATAGAGAGGGAACCTCAAAGATGAAGGGAGCTTTGGAAAGAGGTAAGGCTTTCGTCTATGAACCCTGTTTATTATCATATACATCCTATCACCCCAGTCAAGCCTTTGGTTATCGGATCGGACCACGGTTCCATAGCCTTGAACATCACCTGGCCTTATCTTGTACTTCATTTTTTCTTCCAAAGGAAGCTTGAAGAATCCTTCAATCTCATCATTCAGCTTCTCCAAGAGTGAAGAACTAACTCCATGATTTACCAACTGCGCAACAACAATGTGACAACTATTAGGTTGTTTACTTGAGAAGAAAGTGATAATATCTTTTCCAATGCAGCCAAGAAAATTTACAACAACACATGAATTTCACAAAAAGTGAAATGTAAACCCAATCTATCATGTTTGTTAATCAATTGAAAACTAATTAAAAATAATAGTTTAGAAAAAAAACCTGAAAGAGACCCCATTATTTGCAACATTCATGCAACTTCCTTAATGGATACCTGTCAGATACAGAATTGTGGGTAAAGTCCGAAAGTCAATAATTATACCCTCATTAATATAATTAATTGCTTTCAAAAAATAAGAGATTTTGAGATTTGAACCAAATTTCTTTAATGGATAGTTCGGATGAGGGGAGAGTAGAGTACAGTTATTTGGCTAACTTTACTTTAATCCTCTTTACTCTCCCTCCATTTAAACTGACCACAATAGAAAGATTTGAACTATAACATCGACAAGACTCTGGTTTCATTAATATAAAATTTTATCTTTTTTACTATTTCTCGTAATAAAGGAATTATCCAAAAATAAAAGTAGATTGATAGAAGTTTTATTTGTCTTGTCTTGTAAAAGGTAACTAATTAGTTGATAAAATCCATATGGCGTACTCAATTACCAAGAGAAGGGAGATCAGGAAGAAGAGTAGCATTCATTAGGTGAATGGTATTTGCTATTTTCCTAACTCAATGGACCAGCAAGAGTCATTGTAACACGACACATACAATGACTCTTTGTAAATCTAGGACCAGAGTAGCCACCCTATGGATTGAACATGCTTAGATCAATATTTTTTCATGTCTGATTTCTTGGAAAAATAATTGGGCTGCTCCAGCCCAGAGAGAGGATGGATTTAGGGCTAAAATTAAATGCACTTTGATCTTTCATGGCCTTGGGTTTAGCCCATATAGAAATCATGCAGATGCTCAGGCCCAAGCCCATGTCCCACCCAAGTCGAAGTCTTTCTTATCTGTAGGTTGACCAACACTTCAATAAAATGGTATATGCTATACTTAATTTATACAACTATCACCTAGCTTTCTTGGAAGGAGGAGGTATATCATCTGAGGTCCACCACCCCATATAAGAGGGATGACTCATGTACCAAATAAATGGTGTATTTTTTCCATTAAAATAGATTGGATGTTCTACTTAGATAAACAGAAATTTACATGACACATGAATACTATTCCAAACGAAATACATGAGCAACATGAAATATAATTAATCTTATTGTCCTGAAAATATAAGTGTAGGAAATTAATCCTCTAAATATACCTTTTAGATGAGATAAGGTCTTCTTCACTTTCATCTCACACCCTATAGACATACGGAGGCACCATCATCTCCACATATTGTGCTTCCACATTCTTGCAAGCTGGTACAATTTGCATGTCAGCCATTATTCAAAACTCCCAAGTTACCATGCAAATACTTGCTATTGTTCTTGATAATATTGTGCAGTTGCTTCCGAACTTTAAGTTCGCATTGTTATATATATATCAGATAAAGGTCTAACGTAATCCTATATTCCCTAGAAAATAAAGATAGTACCCCCTTTTTTACTTTTCCTTGATTTCCTATACATTTTCCTTGGTCATGTTGCTTATGCTTTAACATCCTTGGCCGTTTGAGGTGGTTGAAGAGGATTGTGTCCTATTTAACAAAGACTACTTTGATTAGTGATTTGATTAGAGAATTTCCTTTATTGAATGGATATGTGGCCTATTGAGTTGGATGAGTTCAAAGCTATGTCAGCATCTCTGTGCAGTTAACCAAAAGTGCATTGTATTCTATACTTATCATAGGAGTTTACATAGTCTTATATGTTGGCTCCCACATGGGTTGTTTTCCTTACCAAAGAAGGTTGGTTCATGTGAATATTGCGATGTTGAAACTTTGGAAACTTAAAGATTAATAGATTCATTAAAATAATTTGAAGTTCTTTTTCTTTGTGAAGAGAGAGATAGAGAGATTACAGCTTATAAGACTATGATTATGTTCCCATCAATTATAATTGTGAAGCTGTTATTATGAGGAAGTACTCAAAGCATCATCATTTTATGCGCTCTCATTGATTAGACCACCATGCACATGCATGCATTCTTTCCTTAGATTTGCAATCAGGCCAATGCACCCTTAATCTTATCTTATCCCTAAATTTTATGGTCATTTTTTAATTGATACTTGCTAACAATATATTGATACTTGATATTTGTGTAATATTTGCCTTGCGTTATATTAAAAAGTGGTAAGGATTCATCCTTGCTTGGGATTTGAGGACATTGGAAAGAACTTGGAATTACTTGACTGTTGAGAAAGCATATGAATTGTGCAAGCTAATTACATTTTAAGTTTAAAGTTATTTCAGTTTGGACCGTTTAAAACCCTTCAACTATCATTGTGTTGTAACCAAAATTACTTATAAGTTCATCAAAAGATAATTTCACATGACCCCCTATTATAGTTTTCCATCATACCTGCGTTCCTCATTTTATGATGCCCTTGTTTTGCAGGTTCGGACCATGCTTCGGTCTCTACGGAGATGCAACCGAGGGTCCGACATGTACAATGACCTTAAGTTTACACTAGAGGTTGTGGATGAGCTGGGCCGACTTAAATTGGCGGATGCGCTTGCGGAAGCAGCCGACGTTCATACACAGGTCCCCGGGTCGCAGCGGGCAAAGTGGTGGGTCTCGAGGGGGTCGACGCCGTGGAGGTGGTCGAGCTGGTCCCGGACGTGCGACTGAGCCGGAACCCATCTACGAGGAAGGGGATGAGTCTGCCGCAGAAGAATCATGGCTTCAGGATGATTGGGTGTTCTCTGATGATGCCGACAGGCCATCCCACCCCGCCGGTGATGCTGCTGGGCCATCCCGTACTATGTCCTGTGGTGCTAGCCAGGAGTACGAGGCCCCCCGTATGTCGCCCCCAGTTTTCAGTGGATCTGCCCATGATGGTGGATGCATATTTGTCCCCACACCAGGCATGCCCACCCCACCTCTAGTGCATGCGGAGCCCACCATAGGACCTTCACCTCCAACCCCCCAAGAAGAGGCTGTACAGATTGAGCAGATACCGGGTGAGGACATTCAGCCAGTGGAGGGTTTGCGGAGATCGCGACGCCCTCCTGCACACGCTCCCGATTGCGGGACCGGGGACGGTATCTTCTTCCTCTACATTGCCCATCATATTCAGCTAATTGTACTGTGCATTATATCGAATATGTTCATTTAATTAATCTGTTGTGTCTGATGAAATAGGTAAGATGAGACCTGTGAGGGCATATGGGCGGAAACGAAAAGGCCATTGACCGGAAGAAGCATGCAAAGTGTGTGGAAAATGAAATCCAGAAACACAGAAGGCAGCAGAGTATTTGTGGATATTGCAGCTTCAGGAAAATATATCCCTATTGCACTATCTGAGTGCAAAAATTCTACGAATAAAGTTTGAGGAAAGTAAAGTACAATATTAGTTTAGTACTTGTATTTTGTGATTGACTGCTTAGTAGACTGATTACTTTGTGATGGACTGCTTAGTAAAGTACAATATTAGTTTTTGGACTGCTTACTGTATTTTGTGATGGACTGCAAAAAAACTTAGAAGAAAGAGAAAGACCGACCAGGCATAATATTAGTTCAGTACTTTTATTTTGTGATGGACTGCTTGAAGTTGAAGATGCTGTTTTGAGGTACAAGAATAGGTTTTGGTTCTGTTCTTACTTCTTCTAATAAAGGTAATAACATAAACAGCAATGACAAAAATCTTCTGCTGGATTGGAAAATTGGGTCCCGAATTTGACCCAACAATTATTTCCCCCTTGTCTTTTCTTTCTTAGCTGTTTGTCTTTCTATTATGTTTCAAGGGTTGTCAAGCTAGATTTGTTTATATGCCGTACTTACGAGAACACCTCATGAGAACGGTTTTTTTGGTGTTTGGTGTGCCAAATGCCAAGTATTTGGCATTTGGCACACCTGCTGAGAATGCTCTTAGCTGGTATTATCAGCAAGAATTTGCAGTGTTCCATGCTACATGTATAATTCTATTTATGTGTATGTCAGGGCTATATAAGTATTTCTTACATGTTCGTTCTTTGTTGTTTTGCTATGATACAATTCGTATGCTTTTTAGGAGAATGAACCTTTGATGAGAGCACTCTCAAAGCTTATTTCCCTTCACATGCCAGATCTGGTCTTGTTTGTTGGAGAGGCACTGGTTGGAAATGATGCAGTTGATCCGTTTTCCATGTTCGATTAGGTTTGATTTTTTTATCCAGGATTTCATAAATTGTTTTCCGGCTCTTTTTAAAACATTATCCATTGAATCTTTTTTTTATCATAAGTAAGTTATCTGAACTATGCTTCTTGATGTGCCTGCAGAAGGTAGCCGACCTTTCATCTTCACCTAGTGCCATGTTGATAGATGGGATCTTGCTCACAAAGCTTGATACAATTGATGATAAGGTAGTCACTCTTCAAACTGCAAGGAGTATTTAGATTTTCTCTTGCTTTATACTTTTATCCTGTTCATGGTCTACAATTTTTGATTGATGTTATGGTGTGTAATTGTTCATGTTATAGGTTGGAGCTGCAGTTTCAATGGTTTACATATCTGGGGCACCAGTCATGTTTGTTGACTGTGGGCAGTCATATACACACCTCAAGAAACTCAAGGTCAAATCAATTGTCAAGACCCTCCTTAACTGATAATGTGTTGTAGTTTCATCCTTCATTGCTTATTGTGTGTCTGTCAGTTATGGACATTTATGTTGCTGCTGAACTTGTGTGTAATCCCATGTGGTTATGCTAGTAGTTTCACTGGCAGGTTTTTCCAACAAGCTACCTTGGAAAGAAACACTTTCTTTTCGCTATTCAGCTCAAACTAACTCATCCATCCGGTATTGTCCAAGACTATTTATCCAACACAATGGGTGAAGATTTCAAGCCGTTTGGGTACATACAAATGCTACCTTTTTTGTTATTAGTTTTCAATTTCCATGTCATATTACACTTTTTTGTTCATGCAGTTTATACTAATTACAATTTATTTTGGTTGTTGTTGCTGTCATCAGGAGGGTTTACCATGTCAAAAACCGAGGTCATGTGTGTTAAAAATTTTGGAGAGAACGATTCGATAATGAGGCTCAACTACTATCCACCGTGTCAAAAACCTGACCTTAGTATAGGTAGAGGGCCTCATTGTGATCCAGCTTCTTTAACCATCCTTCACCAAGACCAAGTTGGTGGACTCCAAGTGTTTGGTGGACTCTATAAATTTCAAAAAATCTCTCTCTTCTCCAACCCATCTCCAAGCTTCACTCTCTCTATCTCTCTCATAACCCTGCCATTGCTGCTGCCACCATGACCCCTCGTGCCTAGCCACCATTATCTCACACTAGTCCATAGACAATTTGACTTTGCTTGGATCCTCTCCAAAATTTCAAAAAGCTTTTCATTTTCAATCTTCAATTTTGGAGCTCTCTCTCACTCTCTGTGTTCATCATCACCACCACCGTTTGGCTGCCACTTCCTTCCATCTCAACGTTGGATACATTTCTGCACTTGTAAGGTACCAATTTTGTTCCTATTTTTGTTGTACAGAAACTGCTTGCTGAAATGCTTCATAGAGATTCATTTTTCCAAACTTCCTGTTGTTGTGGCCTTGCCTTCTTATTATTACGGGCTATGGGTTCATGTTAGTGTGGTGCTGAAATCTTCTTCTTCCTTTATTTTATTTTGGATTTAATTGTTTAGGATTTGATATGGACAACAGTTATATGATATGAGGTGCTTGCACCCAATGTAACAAGTGGCCTCAGCCCTTAGATGGATGTTGTAGTTGGCTCAACAGTTGATAGGCTGACTTTATTTACATTTCTTCTTGTGCTTGTGGGTAGCTCTGTATTTAGGTGGAACCGTGGAAGGCCTTTTACAAAGAAGGAACTTCATTTCTAGCATGGCATACGTACATCACGGCCTGGGTACAGAGTTGCTATT
>JAVFWQ010000017.1:0-160279 GCA_032727855.1 Quercus ilex subsp. ballota
AATGCTTTATCATATATAACTCTCCCCATGTCAGTGTTTGGTGTCATAATGTTTTTAGATTTCACAAAGCTGGTCTCAAATCTGAAGAAAGGAAGACTATTTAGGTCAAGGGCCAGCATAAAATTTAGTCGCATTACATGAATTTTGATCATTTAGAGAATTGAGTTGAGTACACACAAAGAAATATGTAGGACTTCGTAAGTGAAGAGAATGATATTACTTATATTAAAAAAAAATGAAGAGAATGATTATATGTTATAATTTCATACATGATGATAAAATGCATTCATTCATGTCCAGTATAATTCTAATACTTATTGTTCCAGTGAAATTTCTAACAGACAATAATAAAAATTCTCTCTCTCTGTCTCTCTCTCTCTCTGGTGCTGAGGAATCCTAAAATTTGCCACTGATGTTGTGACACTGATGCTTTAATGCCTCTGTTGATTTTTTTTTTTTTTTTTTTACCCCCTGTAACTGAAAGACATCTGATGTTGGTATATTAGAACATTTTAAAAACATGGAGTGATCAAGTTGGCATTTACAGGACTTAAAAAGCAAACCACAGTACCTTGTAACCTTCACCGTTGGTTATGATCAGAGAATGAATATTGACGCGGCAGTGAAAAAGGTGTCTCTCTCTCTCTCTCTCTCTCTCGTTTCTTTTTCTGTGTAATTATGTGTGTGTGACTGAATATGTTATTCTGGCAGTTTTCGGGAAACTTTACGATCCTTCTATTTCATTATGATGGCCGAACAACTGAATGGGATGAGTTTGAGTGGTCAAAGCAGGCTATTCATGTGAGCGTTCGTAAGCAGACTAAATGGTAAGTAACTGCTGCTAGGTTTTTATGTATTATTTATATGACAAGTCTCATTCTGCTTTTGCTCGGTAGGCTTAGGTGGTTTCTTTAATTTATGCCCCTAATTTTTACCATCTGAAATTTTGTACAAGGTGGTATGCCAAACGATTTCTGCATCCTGCTATTGTGGCCCAATATGACTACATATTTATCTGGGATGAAGACCTGGGAGTTGAGCATTTTAATGCAGAAGAGTGAGTTGGATATGAAAACTCTTTCATGATAACTTTCTTTCAGTGTACTCCAGACAATTTTTTATGCCCCTTCTAAAATTTAATTTCAGATACATAAAATTAGTAAGGAAGCATGGCTTGGAGATTTCACAGCCTGGTTTGGAACCTAATAAAGGATTAACATGGCAAATGACAAAGAGAAGAGGCGATCGAGAAGTTCACAAGTAAGAACAATGGGACCCATTTATTGAAAGTCCGTTATTTCAGATTAATTATCAGAGACAAATTAACCTTTATATTCTTTTTCCAAATTAATTTCTACCAGAGAGACAGATGAGAAACCGGGCTGGTGCTCTGACCCACACCTGCCTCCCTGTGCAGCGTATGTGAAAAGTTTTGTTATACGCTATGGTTCTAAGTTCTTCTCTATCTGATGCTTAAATTTAAAAGATCTTCCATTGTTTTTCCTTCATTAATGCAGGTTTGTGGAAATCATGGCTCCAGTGTTCTCCCGAGATGCATGGCGCTGTGTGTGGCATTTGATTCAGGTATTGAGCATTCTACTATCTCCCTATTTAGAAATTAGTGGTTTTCAATTGTTTTTCTAGCCTTCTGCACTATATTAAGTTTGTGTTACTTCGTTGAATTGCAGAATGACTTGGTCCATGGGTGGGGTCTTGACTTTGCCCTTAGAAAATGTGTAGAGGTGAGTGACCTACCTTTTGATTTTTCTGCTTTCTTCTTTATTTATTAATACTTGGAGTGATTGCAATGCAATTCTTTATTAAAATACGCTATTTGCTTTCACGAAAACAGCCTGCACACGAGAAGATAGGAGTTGTAGATTCCCAGTGGATTGTTCATCAAACTGTTCCCTCACTTGGGAGCCAGGTAAAAACAGAAATCATTGGCAACCTTACATTCTCAAAATTTTATTACTCTATAGAAATAAAACATTCTGGAATGAGAAACTAATATTTGTTTATTTAATTCTTTTGGTAGGGAGAATCACACGATGGGAAGAAACCATGGCAAGGGGGTATGTAGAGCTTTTTTCACGTTATAATTAGTTTTTTTGCATCACTCTCCTTTCTCTCTCTCTCTAATAAATCAGCTATTTGTTTATGAATTGTGCTGACAATGTTTATATTTCACTTGTGCCAGGTTAGGGAGAGGTGTAGAAAGGAGTGGACAATGTTCCAAGATCGGTTGTCGAAGGCGGAGATTCAATATTTTAAAGCAATGGAAATTGGTTCTTCCAATTCCACAGTTCATTAGGGAACAGCAATAACAGAAGCTGATTGTACTACAAGCACAACTCCTGCTTAGATTTTACATAAATTAGTAAAATTTCATTATTATTACCTGTATCATTATTTGTTGAGAACCGCAATTTTCAAATCTTAGTTAAACACAAGGTGAAAGTCATATAGAATATAAGTGTCGACTGGAGGCTTTTTGGAGCAAGGTTTTAAATACCATATCGGTCACCATTTGGGTTATATGGGCAGGTTGGCAAATAGGCAGTCAGATTGGAAGCTAGAAAATTGAGGACCAATTGTGCTAGGTGAAATGTTGATACCCCAAAATCGAATGCCTTGCCTAGAGAGAGGTTCTGTGTTCACCGTCAAATAATTATATGGAAGCATGACCAAATAAGAAAACAAATTTAAGGCTTCCTCAAATCAACTAGCAAAGCATCACACATTCTCATCTCTTAATCTCTTATTTGTTTCTTTGCTTGTATGAATCATGAATTGCACTTAATGTTACCTAATAATGCTACAATGTCTCTAACTAATAGTCCCACTTATATAATTTTTTTCTTTATTAGAAAAACTCACACTTAAACGGCCATTCTGGGCAAAATGTGCTACCTAAGAATTGAGGTTGGGGCATGCTGTGTGATTGAGGATAGGGCTACTGGAAATTCATGTTTTCACATGGTTTTGTGACTCAATAGGTAAAATAGAACATTTGATGAATATTTTCCAATAAAACTCATATGTATTTGTTCCATTAAAATAAAAAAAAAAACTCAAATGTATTTAAATCTGTTCTGGTTTATCCAATCAGTTGGATGACTTGAGAGTTGGGAACTTTCCTTCAAATTTTGACTATATATTTCTAGCAAACGTAGGGTACTCAAAACCCAGTTTAAATGTTAATAATAATTTTTTATTTCAATTGATATATTTTAGTATTTCTAATATAGTCATCTAAACTTCAAATCATGAATCATCCATGATCTATCTACTAAATCTCTAATTAAGAAAAAAAAAAAAATCCC
Organism: Quercus ilex subsp. ballota; assembly: GCA_032727855.1. Classification (NCBI taxonomy): domain Eukaryota; kingdom Viridiplantae; phylum Streptophyta; class Magnoliopsida; order Fagales; family Fagaceae; genus Quercus; species Quercus ilex. The sequence goes on from JAVFWQ010000017.1 coordinate 3,327, forward strand.
TAGTTTAAACTACACATTACATATTTAAATTATATATAGAAAAAATTTGCGTAAGTCAATCTTAAAGAAAACAACTTGGAAGCTCTAGTTTTTTTTTTAGAGAGAATTTCAACCTATGACATCCATTCCTGATAATAGCTTTTTATTATTAGACAAAGACACCAATCAGTTTTGGTGTAGGCGGGGATTGAACCCCAGATCTCTTATACAACCATCAAAGACTTTACCAGTTGAGCTAACTGGAACCCACAACTTGGAAGCTCTAGTCAAGATGGACACAAGCCAATTTAATTTGATGGAATTTTTTTTTTTAATATACCATAATTTTAGGAATTTCAATATGTTTCTTTGATGTGATTTTATGATTGTCTGACTTGAGCTCCATAATTTTATTTTATATTTTTTTTCAAATATTCCTTAAATTATGGAATATATAAAGGAAAAAAAATCATCAAATAAAATTGGTTTGTGTCATCTTGATGACTTTGATGATCATAGAGTAGACCATTTCAAATTCACTTCCACTTGGGGCCCCACTAAAGCTTTGATTTCAAAGGTGGGCAGTAGACCATTCTTTCGGTCTACCGACATAGATCCTCACGGCCTGATCAAGTTACTTCACTCATAAGTCCTATAAATGGGTATAGATAAATTATAAAGATTTTTTTTTTAAAATTATTTATAAATAATAAAAAATAAATATCCACTTTTTACTCATCAAATCTACATTATATAACTATAGAAGTAATATCACGTATATTATTAGAGTCTTGATGGACTATCGTTATAACCATGTAAGCACGACATATTTATCAAAATACCCCTATTCAAACAGTCCAACCTTATCGAGCATCATGTGAATCGAGAAGATTACTCATATACGCGGTGTTAGATAAAGCTTTTACGTTTTCTCAAAAAAAATCGTGACCTTATATGCGTCACCAAGGAATCATGAAGGTTCCATCCATTCCAACCCCAAGCTGAAAGGTGATCAACCACTCCAAATGGCGCCACCTAATTGGCCAGCACAAAGCTCCGCGGACACGCGGCTCTCTCTTATTTAACCCCTTCGTTCCAATTGAAAACGCCACCACAACCGAATTTTCCAACGCAGTTTCTCTCATTGTTGTAAATGTAATCATCAATCATCAATCGTTATCTTATACAGAACTTACACGTGTTGCTCTACTGCCACATGTAACATTGACCTATCATGGTTAGCTCATGAACCCTGGTTCACACATTCATGGTTAGAATCAGCTCCTTCTATGTATATATAAAGCTAAGCCCAAGTTCATAAATGTTGGTGAAGTCTTTAAGTGTGTTGTTGGGCAGTGAGCAGTGTATTTGGAAGCAAATTTTGCTACAAACTCTTCCACCACAAGTTTATAGCAAAATTTTTGTGCTGTTTTTCTGGGATTTTGGGGACACAGAGAAAGATATGGGGCTCTCAAACTTTCCAAGTCCAGCTGAGGGAGTACTTCCTGTGCTAGTAATGAACACAGTTCTATCAGTGGCTTTCTTGAAGAACATGGTGAGGTCTTTTCTCCAAGTGATGGGTGCTACTGCTAGTGATCAAAATCCTTCAAATTTAGAGGAAGAGCAAGATGGGTGTGTTCAAAATGCAAGGGAGAGACGCATTTCAATCACCCAGTTCAAGTCTTTGTGCCAAAACAGGTCCATTAAGCTTGGAAGCACAAGTAAAATTAGAGGTGGAACTTGTACTAGTAGTAGTAGTAATGGGTGCACAATGGAATGTTGTGTGTGTCTATGTAGATTTGAAGCTGAAGAGGAAGTGAGTGAATTGTCTTGCAAGCATTTTTTCCACAAAGGTTGCTTAGAGAAGTGGTTCGATAACAAGCATACTACATGCCCTATTTGTCGTTCTATGGACTAGAAGAAGAATTAATGGCTCTGTTGGATGGATACCCTGAAATTTACAGCTTTACTTTTTCTCTAGTGTACTTTTTCCTTTTGTCATCTTTTTATTTTTTTTTGAGCAAAATTAGAAGTTATGTGACAGTTTTGCTTTCATTGAAATATTTTTGCTTTCCTTGAAATATTTACACCGCTCTTGACCTCCTTTTTTTTTTTTCCCCTATAATTTGTTCATAATTTTGAGCTTTAAATTAAGGTATAACAAATGTTGGAATTTGATGGTTAAAAATGAGAAATGTGTAAAAAGAATATACAATTTTCCTATGAATAATGAGAATAAATTTCAAGAGGATAGAGTTAAAAAAGGGGGATCTTGTGCCGAGTTTCCTATGAATAATGAGAATAAATTAAAATGGGCACTTTTAATATTTCTTGTTGAATAAAATTAAGGTGTTCAGTATTTTTTTTATTTTTTTATTTTTTAACGTGGCAGCACTTAAAATTTGGGGGGGGGGGGGGGGGTGTGGAATACATGAAAGGCCGAAAGGCCCAAAACACTAGTTCAAGAGTGTTAGGCCTTTAAGTGAAATAATTCAATAAAGAATAAAAATTTTCAACTGTCACGCTCCAAACCCGATATTCGGATTTGTGACCATAACCGACATGCTAACATCAAGCTTAAACCTGATATTAACAAGAATCAACTTAACTCTTACAAAAACTTTCACAAAAGCTTCCCTTTTTCTTTTCTTTCTCATTTCTTTTCTTTTGGTTTTAGCTTTTCACTTGATATTCAGAGCATCTATACTGAACTCAAAGAATAACATAATTCACCAGTTTTTCAAATTTCATACTTTCACATAATACATCTCTTAATACCTTAAGGTACAACTTTCATTAGATCCTAAAATTCACAATACTGCAAAACTAAACATCATATACTACTTTAGGATCTATACATATAAACTAAAACCAAAAGAAAAGAAATGAGAAAGAAAAGAAAGAGGGAAGTTTTTGTGAAAGTTTTTGTAAGAGTTAAGTTGGTTCTTGTTAATATCAGGTTTAAGCTTGATGTTAGCATGCCGGTCATGGTCACAAATCCGGGGTATCGGGTTTGGGGCGTGACAGTTGTGGTATCAGAGCATAAAACCATGATTTACTAAAAATCACGGAAGACAGCATACTCAAATCTGTCCTGACAGAATTTCTTGCAACTTAAAAATTAAACCATTATTTGTCTACTTATCCAAATACTGTGAGACCAATTCCATATCAACCGTATATGTCTTAGCTTTCATAGAAAATAACCCTAGCATCCAAATTCACATAATATGATTTAATACATATTTTTCTTGTTGGAAACATCAAATCTGTCACAGAGACAGCTTCAGTACATAATCTTACAAAATCATCAACAAATAGCAATATGCCTAAATTTCATTTGGTGTGTGAACCCTTGGACTCAAAAGAAGACTTAAGAGTGTCTAGCTCTTTCCTTATGAGAAAAGTGAGTAAAGTGAGGGGAGAAATTTCATATTTTCTTCTTGGACCCGTGGGAATAGGGAGGAAGAGTTTCATGAAATTTCTATTCACTTGGAAAAGTCAAGGAAGAACTTAGGTGGAGTTTCCCCATTGCATGGCCAGCCAAGTCTTGGTTTATGGGTTTATTTCTCCACATGCATGGTACTTTGGCCTTGCATGTGTTGCATTTCAATTGGTTGCATGTGTAAGTGGAATTTCAACTATAATATCTCATGCATCATGCTTAATTAAAACATCAATTGTGTATGTAATAACTTAAACCAATTAATATAGTTTGGTACATACTTATACTTAGTATATATTTATAATACAAATAGCCATTCAATTATTCATAATCTTTAAAATTCTTATTCAAAGATATTATAAAATAATATGCTAATTAAATACTCCTATATTAATTTGAGAAAGTAAGTGACTTAAAATAATAATTAACTATTTAAACACATAGTTTAACTATTAATTTGGGGTCGGGGTGTTACATCCTTCCCTCCTTAAAAAATTTTCGTCCTCAAAAATTATAACTGGAAATATCTTTCAAACTTATCATATGTTTTTATATTAATTGTGAAATTTGAAAATTTAACCGTTGAATTGCATGTTCTTATTATATTCTTTATGCTTGCAAAATTTCAAGAAAATCAAAGATCAATTGTTATGTCATCAAATAAATGTTAAAATTTCAAGTTTTTGTAATTTAAAATTGTGTATAAAAAATAAATTCATTGATCACATAGTAAATAAAATCCGATTTAAACGAAATTTAATATGCATGTTAAGAACATAAAGAACATGAAATTCAACGGTTATATTTTTGAAATTTACACTCAAAGAAAAGATATATGATAAGTTTAAAGGGTTTCTCTCCAAACTAGTTTGTAGATAAATTTTGTTTTTCAATAAAACTCTTAAGTCGGGTAAAAATGACCTGCATATCTAAAGCCGAGTTAAATAACCTGCAATTCAAGCTGGGCTTGATGACGCACACTTATCACTGGATTTTATGGTCTGTAATTAAGCCGGGCCTTATGGTTTCCAATTTCAAAAATAGAACTTCAAAAATTATTTCTCAAAAAAAAAAAAGAACTTCAAAATTTTATATTTGTCTTAAGACTTAATAGTCGACAAATCTAATTAGGCTAAAAGACCCATACCTAAATGGGCTAAAGGACCCACAAGCTATTTTTTGGCTTTATGACGCATTGCACTTCACCCATGCGGATTGGCTCCTTCAATTAATACCCTTATTTACAGCAAGTTTCGGATAGCCATAAAAGTCCATGCCGAAATATCAAAAGACTTAGTTTATTGGGAAAAAATCCATCACCCATAGCAAAGGTAATCGTCTCTTCTTGGCTTCAAATCATGGTCCAAACCCATGTATTTTCATGGGGGTTAAGAAATAAAATGGGAATTGTCGTTTGGAATGGAAGGTGTGAGTGCGGTTTAAAATTTAACAGAAAGGTAGAGCTATACATATACATGTGGGCTTGCCACTCTTTCGAGGGCATTTATTTTCATACACACTTAATTTATTTTACATTATTCGCATGCACCAACTATTTCATGTTTTAAATGTGGGCATTAATATATATATATATATATATATATAGACACCGCGCATGAAATCATGAATGTGTGTACAAAATGTACACCAACAAGTGTGAGAGAATAATTTCTGTACCTTTTATAGGCCATTTAAATTTCTAATATATATATTAACAGGTAAAGTTAAGAGAATATTTAATTAGATTTCAAATTATAGTTCAATTATAATCTAATTTTGCGCCATGTGTCTCAACTAATCTATGTTTTATAATTTTTGTGCCAAGTAAGTTAATTTAGTGTAAAAATTGAATTTCAATTAGAATTTAATTTTGCACCACATGTCTCATCTAATCTAATTTTTTTTTAATTTTTGTATTAAGTGAGTTAATTCAATGTAGAAAATGAGGAGTCCAATATAAATAAACCTATGTAATATATATAAAACCAAATCTTCAATAAAATTTGATTAGAATCAAAATTAGATTTTGCCTTTGTTAGCTTTTTATACAAATTAAATTATTCATATTTTTGCTGTTTTTTTTTTTTTTTTTTTGAACTAACGAGTATATTTTTTATACTGTTTCTATTTAGATATTTTGTATATGAAGATTTTGAATGTAACAAATTGTAATTGAGTTAAACGATCTTATGAACCTATCCCCAATCAATTTAGGAGATACTATTGAACCAATTTATTCTTTTATTTTGTGTTGTATTTAGTAAAATTTCACTGACAGTGATAGTGAATTGATATTGTATATGTAGTGTCCAATTGTAGTTTTCAAAATTATGGGATAACCAATATCATTAAAATTGCAAGGATAAATCATTTTAGTACCCCCAAATATTCTGGTCGAACTAATGTCCTACATATATAATAATCTAAACTAACATCAATAGCACTACTACAATTAATTCATCATTCCTATGCATAAGCATGGGTTACATACTAGTTTTTTATTAATATAAAGCAAAAGATTAAAGGACTAGACACATCATCATCAGTTTGATTTATTTAAGGAAAGGTTAAATTGGCATTTAACAAGTTGGTATTTGAAAGGAAGAGTTATACATGTGGGCTTGCCCATTAAAATTAAATGCCTCTAGCCATGTTAGATCACACCCTTTCGGAAAGGGCCTTTCCCTAACTCACACTCATTTGATCCTTTTTTGCAAAAAATTTTAACCATTGAACTAATTCAAGACTTAACGGTTGGCTTTTAATCCTTTCTTTTAGCGCTTTCAGATTTTGTTTTGTAGGCGTACAATGATAAACACCAGTCATCCATTAACCAGTGAGTTTCGAAATTGACTCCCTTCAAGAACCCGGATCTTTGAAAGTTATCATTCAAAATCTTACACATGACATTCATGAAATAGCATAATAATTTGAGTAATATTATTATCAAAATTTATCCAATGCTTTTAAAGTGTTTTTATTTATATAATTTTTTTAAAATATAACAGAATTTCAATTCAATACATCCACTTCTTGATGATTACTTTTATCAATGCTTTAAAGAGTAAAAAATATTAAATTTCAAAATATAATTTAACATTAGATACTACGTACCTATATTTGATTTTTTTTTTTATTAATTCCTAAAGTTAACAATTCATTAAATTCCAAGACATAGAATTAGATTTAGAATAATCACATGTATAGAACCATAATTTAAAAGAAATAAAATCAATTAAAACTGGAATGAAAACTGTTACAGATATCTGTTAGAGTTAGTTACAAGGAAAAGCGGAAAGATAATTTAACTAACTATTGAACTTAACTAATTAATGGCTTACAGCTATACACATTAATAGCCATCAAAACTACTGTCGTTTGCTATAGAGGCGGCTTGTTCTTCTTTCTTCTTTTTTTATCTTAATCTTTGACACTCTCCCCTTAAGGTGAATATTGTAACAGATGCCCATCTTAATAAGAAGGGCTGAAGATTGATTAGAGCTTAATGCGTTTGTTAACAAATCTATATGCATGCTTCATGCGTTCATGAAAGACTGGATTTTCCCCTATATGTAAAACAACTTGACTGTCATTGAAGAATAATGCAAGTCTGTCATGAATAACATTTTTTTTTTATGAAGGTCATGAATAACGTTTAAGTCCTTAAGCACCTACAAAATCCATGTGATCTCGTAAAGAACAACTACCATACACCTATACTCAGCTTATGCTATGAACCTAGAAATAGTGTTTTGCATCTTTGATTTCCGTGAAATCAAAGAATACACAATAGCCAGTGATGGTTCTTCTTGAATTTGGACAAACATCCCAAGCATCCCAGTGTGCATCTTCAAAACCTTTCACATGTAGAAATATGCCTTGGACAAGAGTTCTATTTACATATTGAACAATTCACTACGCTAACAAGATCGATTACACACATAGCTAGATTTGTCTCTTTGTTTAAATTAGACGAATTCTTGCACGATGTGCGGTTCATTTTATTATTAATTTTCTCAAATATTTCAATAATTTTTCTTGTATAAAATTTTAATATTTAGTGGTCTATGTTTATAGAAAAAATAAAAAGATAAAGTAGTATAGTGATTTGATCATACTATATGTATTTAAAAATTTAAAAATTGACTGATATAGTAACTAATATAGATAGACATTTTTCATGCCTACTCAGGAAGGCAAATATTGTTTTGGTAAATAGAAATGCAATTTTTTTTTATTTACATTTTTAATTGTGTGTAATTTAAATTTTCTTCTTTTTTTGTTGGACTTTGTTTCAACTATTGCAAAAGTAAGTAACTAAATTTGACCAAGAATTCCATATTTCAAATCAATTTTTTTCTCATATATATAAATCTTAGAAAAATGACATCAAAACTTTATTATAATTAAATAATTAATATTAAAAATAATTGTATTTATCACATTAGTAATCTTTTTAATTACATATAATAATATTTTAATATATAACATGAAAAAGAATGTCATATTCCAAATCAACTATTACTACTACTACTACTACTACTATTATTATTATTATGATTATTATTATTATTCGAAATAAAAATAGTTTCTTGGAGAAAGTCACTCAAGATATTCTTGTATGGCAACCTTCTTGTTATGAAAATGTCACTACAAAAAAACGGGGCTATCCCAGCGTTTTCAAAACCGCTGGGATAGCCCCAAAAAGCGCTGGGATAGGGTCAAAATGCCTATCCCACCGTTTTTTTTTCCGGCGCTTCAAACCGCCGTACAGTGAATGTGGGTATAGGGTCGCCGGACTTGTACCGGCGCTTTTCAAAAGCGTTGGGACAGGCATATGCCCTATACCAGTGCTTTTGAAAGCGCTGGTATAGGCGTTTTAAATTTAATTCATTCAAGACCTATACCAGCGCTTTTGAAAGCACTGGAATAGGTACTACCTATGCCAGCGCTTTCAAAAGCGCTGGTATAGGCCTTGAATGAATATAATTTAAAAAGCCTATACCAGCACTTTTGAAAGCGCTGGCATAGGCAATACCTATTCCAGCGCTCTAAAAAGCGCTGGTATAGGTCTTGAATCAATATAATTTAAAAAGCCTATACCAGCGCTTTTGAAAGCGCTGGCATAGGCTGTACCTATTCCAGCGTTCACAAAAGCGCTGGTATAGGTCATGAATCAATATAATTTAAATGGACCTATGCCAGCGCTTTCAAAAGCGCTGACATAGGTCCTTTTTTTTTTTATATAATTTTTTTAGCACCTATAATGTACCTAAAATACATATTTTCCAATACCTATTTTATAACACTTGTAATGAACCACAATTCATATTTTTCAATAGCAAATACAATATCACATTAAACCAACAAACTAAATATATTTACTTATAATTATTTACAATAGCAAATACAATACTTATCGATGATGAAAAATCTTCAAATGTTGAAAAATCTAAACTTAATCATGGGTAATAATCAAGAATATCTTCAAATGTTGGGTGTAATGAAGAGCCATAATTTTGTTCAAACTCAGACCACATATCCCTGGATTTCATTTTCTGGAGCAAATATATATCCATGTCCTCACTTTCTGACTCATCCAACTCAATCTTCCCCTCATCAAACCCACCTCTAGCCCTCAATCTCTCATCAAGGGCATTAAGTAATTGTCCTTGTACCATAAATTTCCATGCCCATTCTTCCAAAGGAGCCATACATATACTTATCAATGATGAAAAATCTGAACTTAATCATGGGTAATAATCAAGTATGCCTTGAATTTGACTCCATAGCTTATGTTGAAAAACCTTTAAAATGCTAGACCACTCCAATCACCTAGGAAACTAGTGTTCACGAAACTAAAAAATATAAGTCTAAGTCAAGTTAGATCCATACTTGGTCTGCCTAGGGCTAATCATTGAATACATCAATGCATGAGTATTACTCAAGTAGCAATAGATAAAAAGTAAACGTAGATGATCACATAAAAGATGGAATTATTAAGGAAATTCCAGCGAGAATGACTAAGTTCATCATCAATAATTATAGCACAATAGGAACAACACAATCAACACTCCCAAAATAAAATACACTGTCTTATATCTCCGTGCAAGCAACCAGCTTGCTCCAAATCAACAACCCACCACAGCAGAATATTTGAATTTACTAAGAGGAGATAAAATAAATTCACACATAGTTGAACAATAATATCACAATATTCACAAGACAATCAACACTCCCAATAATGAAAAGTAAACCACCTTATATCACCATGCAAGCCACCCACTTGCTCCAAATCAACAACCCACCACAGCAAAAAATTTAACATATAATTATAGACTAATAAGGTATTATGAAGTAGATTTTACTCACCCTTTAGCAATTCATTGGTTTGCTCCCAGAAAGAGAAACTCAAACTTACGACAAGCTGCTAATCTTGCAAAATCTAAGTCTAAATTATAGACTACTAAGATAACTTAAAAGACGTAAATTAGGTGACTTCATGTCCAAAATCATGTAAAAAGAGAAGAAACTACTAAACTAAGTACATTGAGAGAACAAACTATAAACCAAAATAGGGAAAGGTGTGCAAAGATATACAAACCAAAAGATAAGCTCCAATATGTGCTATTTAATAATTTAATCATACGTAGTCAGAGAATGAGAGGTTAACTTACTAGTTGCTACCTTGCTTTGCTCCACGGGAGATGCCAAAGATGTTGCAGTAGCCACCAAATGTTTAATCTAGCAATTTAACAAATCTAATAGTCAGAATTGAGTTGTTTTTTATTTTAATAAAAAACACAATGACAAAGTAAAATAAAATTATCAACTAAATTGAGTGGAAAGATTAATGCATAGAATCATTGTTAAAGGCGCTTGCTTGATTCATGTTTGAAATATTGATAAATTATATGTGCCATAGCAGACTTGTAGTTCTAGTTGTAGTTGTAGCTCTCTCTCTCTCTTTCTCTCTTGGGACATATATTGATAGATGATGTATCTAAAATCTTGCACTCTCTTACACTATGCAAGTATTTTTACTATATATAAAAAAAAAGACTGCAAGAAGTCGAGAGCAAAACTCACTCATTAATTCAAAAGGAATAAAAATGGTAGAAATAATTACATTGTCAAATTGCAAAGGCAAGTTACATATTAAATAATAGTATTTATACATTATTGTCATTCAGGTCAATTCAAATTGTTATTTGAAACCAGCTGTTTGCAAATGTTAACTATATTTTTAGAACTAGTATACTTGGTCAACGCTACATTAAGCACTCAAAAAACAAAATTCAATGAGTTGGGTCCACTTCGGACGAAATGGTTGGCTAAGAAACTAGACATGAATTGACATAGATGAATGTAAGCCTTTAGTTTGACAGAAATGCCCTGTAAAGTACCATATTGGCAAAAAAGAGGGAGGGGGGGGGGGGGGGGGAGCTATATATATATATATATATATATAACGCAGCCAAGTCTAGATACTCAATAAGGATGGTGAGACAAGGACATTTGACCCATAACCTAAAAACCTACAAATAAAAGAAACGGCCACATTTTAGGCCATGAAATGAAAGGACCAAAATCAGAAAACCTTTCAGTTATTAGTACTAAATGCATTAGCCTTTTCACATCTCAATTACATCAAAATGTAACCAAAAATCATTGAAAGAACTCTTATAAGAAGACCTTACCACAATCGAATGCAATAACATGCTTCAATTTTATCTCTTCTTCCTGAAAAATAATCAACAAATAAAAACTAAATAATTGGTAAAACTAAACAACTAAAACAAGATTGTTGTTAAGGGTTAAAAAAACTTCACACTAAACTTGCAGAAGAAATACAGCAGAAGCAATAATACAAATGAACTTAGTAATATCATAAATAAGGGTGAAAAGTACCAACTCATCACTCATACCTTCACCCTCAGTTTCTTGGCTAGCTTAGATACATGACATTGAGAAAGCTCCCTACTTTGCTTATCCTAAACACAAGTAAAACTATAGAGGTAAAGAAACAAAATTTGTAGGCATAACTAAAGTTGACATCACTTAGAAATTCTTCATTTGATTAAGAAATTCTCCCAATTAAATCAAGGTATAAAAGTGTCAAAGACCCAGCATCCATATGAATAGACAAGCTCTTAAAGCAAGCACTAAAAAAAATAGTTTGTTTCTCAAATGTGTTTAATGTCAGACCCAATGAAGACATCCCTCATATTTAGCATTGCAAAAAAAAATTAAACTTGTATATGATAATTAAAAAAATTAATAAAGCATATATATATATATATATATATATAGACACACACACAAACCTAGTAAATTTCGATCCCCTGCCAGCAATTTTCCCATAATGAAAACAGTATGAACCGGCAGCCCTGGTCCAAACTCAGCTTCCTCCACATACTTCCAAAAATTCCATTCTCCACCATCAGTTACCTCAAACCCCACTTGTTCCAATACCTATAAATATCCCAAATTCACTACTGTAAATAAGAAAGCAACTCACATTTTCTCTGCATTGTTAAAAAATCAAATACAGCTAAATTTTACACACTTAAGGTTTAACTTCTCACTAAATACTAACCCAAATTCATTATTAGAAAAGAAAAATTGAGCGTTTAAATGGCTTTATTAGAATCGTAAACTCAAAATACAAAAATTACATGGTTACAATTTGATTCGCATATGGTGAAAATATAACATTTTGAACATAGTTTCCAAATAAAATTTAAAAAAAAAAAAAAATAGAAAAGGAAAAAGGGTATACCTTTGTGAGAGCAGAATGGAGATCGAAGCTAGTCAAATTGATTCCATTTCTATTAAAAACCAAAATGCCTTCTCACTTAATAAGATTGTCAAGCTCTTCTTAAGCATCCAGCTAATAGCCTTAAGTGACAAGCATCTATAGCCAAGCCAAACATATGATTATAGTCAAACCCAAAAAGACAATTCAATTTTCATTCCCAAGAAATTTGAAAGCAAGCCCCAGAAGGTTTGTTGCACCATAACTTATACCCATTTTTTCGCAGTTTTAAGAAAAATATTGTTGGAAGTGTAATAATTCTATGAAGATAAAAAGGGGAGCAGGGGCTAGGATGCAAGAAAGAAGAAGAAATAATAGTAAAATATCTTTTTATTAAAAAAAAAAAATCTATCTTACATAAGAAATCTATCTAAAGATATTGATACTGGTAAAAAGTATCATATATACTTTTTTTTTTTTTATTAGTCATATATACTAATTTATACAATTGAAATTTCTAATTGTTTGAAAGAAAGTTTAGAGAGTCAGGATGTTTGAATGAAGCGAACAGGTCAAAACATTATTGAATACTTTGACAATAACTAATCACCTTAAATGCTAGCCCACCACTTAGTTATAGGCTAGATCCTTTCCCTGAGTTAATTGGACTATTTTAAATATTTATTATTTACTTTTACATGTAAGATCAAAACATAGAATCAACACTATCTCACACACTTATTTACTAGCTGAGCTAGTTGAAAACATTGGCTGTCCAACTTTCATACAAACTCAGCTCAGCCCCCATGAGACTCCATTTGGTTTAGTTCTAACTAAAGAATTGATTACACTGTATATTGATAATAATATGAAGATAAATTTCTAAAACTTCAGAAACAAATGATACACAAAATTCTATGATAAACTAAAAATCTAAGCTACATTGGCTAAGGCTCATTAACTAGTTAGGACAGCAACCATAGTCTGTTGACATGTGTCTTAACAAATACCAGTAATCAGTTTAACCAGCATATTGCACAAATGGGAAAGGTTTACAACCAAAAAGCAAATGGGATGAGGAGACCTACATATTTGCCAACTCCTTCTACATCCGACTTCCATCTATTGCAAGAACTTGATCAACACATGAATCAAGGGACCTACCAAACCTCCACAACCCAAAGCAAACAGCAGCTCCTGCAAAAAGAAAGGTTTCATAAAATAGAGAAGAGGGGGAAAGACATGTAGATGCATAACATCAGCAAAACACAGATACCATGAAGCCCACAAATCACTTAACAGATATGTACACTCTTGCTAAATCTCATGTCCTAAGCTCTAGTCACTTAAATTTTAAAATTTTAAAATATATCAATTTTAACAAAATTATTGCTCAAAAGTCTTGCCTCCATGTAATAGACCAAAAAGATTTGCAAGCAGTTACCACTCCCTAGATACAACTAACTCAGCTATCTAACTATATATTTAGGAAATAAGAAAGTTTTGCAAGCCGTCTCCACTCGTTTTATTGCTTTGACTAATGAAATCAATAGGAAATAGCCTGGTAACATTAATATGATTGTTAATCTTGGTAATATATAATCAATACAAATATCAATTCCCATATTAAGGATTTAAAAACGTGCTTTGACGAATCAAATCAACAGGAAATGGCCTAGCAAAGTTAGTAAGATTTGTTAATCTTGGCAATATATAATCAGTACAAATATCAATTCCTATTAATGATTTAAAAACATTTAACAATGAATCGTTTAATAAGAAAATATATACAGGCAATTGATAGTTTTAGAATCTCACTAACGTTTGAAAAAGTTTTCTAATTACTAACTAACATTTTTTGAGATAAAATATAGAAATTACTAACTAACATTGACTTTGCCAACTCACGATATTGTGGCAGTTGTAGTTAAACGTTTGACAATAAATCTTTTAATAAGGAAATATATATTATAATGAACTAATAACATATGCAATTGATAGTTTTAAAAATCTCAATAATTTTTGAAATTTTTTTTAACTAACATGCTATTTAAAGATATTATTACTTGTTTCTCAAAAAAAAGAAAGAAAGATGATATTATTACTTTATTGAATTTCAATTTTAAAAGTTTTCAAAAAAAAAAAATTTCAATTTTAAAAAAGAAATTCATATGACATCAATAGATAAAAACTTGATTTGCTAATTCATTTAAATGAGCATTTGATTAATATTAAAATAGAATACGGTAATTTTTATAAAAATTTTACAAGATAGGCAAAACTTGATTTCCCTGTACAAAACAAAAGAGAGATAAACTCCTTTCTTTTTAGATAAAATAATATATATATATATATATATATATACATACATATTTTAAGAAAACACTAAAAGTGTCAATCATCAATTGAGCTATAAGGTTAGCAGCATATTGTAACTATCTTTAAAAAATATTTGAGCTACAAGACTCTTTTTAGCTTCTAATATATAGTTTTTAATTGAGTTTAAATTTTAATTCTATATTTAAACCCTTAATTAGAATTAGAATCTTTTTCTCAAAAAATAAAAGAATAATAATCTTACCATTTAATTGTATATTTAATAGTTCCATAAACTAAATTTGCAATACTTTCAATCTATATTATCCATTATTGTCTGCCTTAATGTGAACCATCACAAATTCCTATATTCTGCCAAACAATTTAATTATTAAAAAGACAAAGAAAAAACTACCACTGGATTCTGTTCCCAAAGCCATGGTTGAACTTTACAAAAATCTGAAGAGTTGAAACAAGACCATACCAATTTGAAAAACACAAACAATACTGGCACCAAACCCACAACTAGAATCTTCCAATATCCAAGAATTAAAGCACAAATAAGTTTGTCATTTTCATGGAACAGTAGAGTACTTTAACTCCATAATTAGGTCTATTACCCATGGACACTACCATCACGAGTGGTTAAAAATTAAATTCCAAAATAGAGCAAATTTTTGTTAGCACTACTGCCACCTACAATTCCTCCAAAATAGAGCAAACTTTAACCAAAATCAAAAATAAAAAGCCACAAAATCAACTAAACTTTAACCAAAACCAAAACCAAAACTAAAACCCACACAATCAACCAACAGTTACAAAAACATATACACACAACCCAAAACAAACTCCAACCAAAATCAAAACTAAAAAACCAGAAATTTAATAGCAAATATATATACAAATATTGCTACAAAATAGAAATGAGAGCTAGAGAGACTTACCTTGCTTTGGGTAAACTTTAACCAAAACCAAAACCAAATCTAAAACCCACACAATCAACCAATAGTTACACAAAATGATACACATAACCCAAACCAAACTTCAACCAAAATCAAAACTAAAAAACCAGAAATTTAACAACAAATATATATACAAATATTGCTACAAAATAGAAATGAGAGCTAGAGAGACTTACCTTGCTTTGGGTAAACTTTAACCAAAACCAAAACCCACACAATCAACCAATAGTTACACAAAAATATACACATAACCCAAACCAAACTTCAACCAAAATCAAATCTAAAAAACCAGAAATTTTACAACAAATATATATACAAATATTGCTACAAAATAGAAATGAGAGCTAGAGAGACTTACCCTGCTTTGGGTAGAGTTTGTGGTTTTGGGTAGTATTTTTGTGCTTGAAATTTTGGAAAAGAAATGGTGGGTTTTGAGTAAAGAACAAGAGAGGAGAAGGGGAAGTGGGTTAAGGAAGAGGGAGAAGGATTGGGAGAGGGAGAGAAAATGTGGGTGAGAGGAAAACATCTGAACTAAAGAACTGGGAACCCAAAAACGAGAGGCCAAAGTGGTGGGAAGGTGAAAAAAATAAGTGGGAAGTCTGAAAATTTTTAAGTGGTACGAGGAACCTATCCCAGCATTTTTGGAGACCTATCCCAGCGCTTTTGGAAACGCTGGAATAGGTAAACCCTATTCCAGCGCTTTCAAAAGCGCTGGGACAAGTCTATCCCCATAAGGGAATGAGTGATCCTGTCCTGGCGCTTTTGGAAGCGCTGGAATAGGGTCACCCTATCCCAGCGCTTCCAAAAGCGCTGGGACAGGCCCCTCCGTTCCCATAGGGAGGAAGGCCTATCCCAGCGCTTTTAGAAGTGTTAGGATAGGGTCACCCTATTCCAGCGCTTCCAAAAGCGCTGGGACAGGCCCATCTGTTTCCTTATGGAGGAAGGCCTATCCCAGCGCTTTTGGAAGCGCTGGGATAGGGTAACCCTATTCCAGCGCTTCCAAAAGTGCTGGGACAGTCCCCTCCATTTCCTTATGGAGGAGGCCTGTCCCAGCGCTTCCAAAAGCACTGGGACAGGCCCCTCCGTTCCCTTATGGAGGAAGGCCTATCCCAGCGCTTTTAGAAGCGCTGAGATAGGGTCACCCTATTCCAGCGCTTCCAAAAGCGCTGGGACAGGCCCCTCCATTTCCTTATGGAGGAAGGCTTGTCCCAGCGCTTTTGGAAGCGCTAGGATAGGTCCCATATAGGTTTTTTTTTATTTATTTTTTCTCCAGGATAGAATTTCTACTCTATCTATATTGATAATTAACGAAAATTAACTATATTTATGCATTTAGCAGTATAAAAAAAATTATATTTATTTTTAAAAAAAATATGCAATTTGGTGAAGTCGCTGCTAGCTTGGTCATTTTATTAATGAGCTATGAAATAAAATTTAAAAACAAAAAACAATCACATATATTCAATAAAATTCACCACAGAACTTTCTAAAAAAATACCACAAAACAAAAATTATCACACATTCTATCTCATTTAAAAAAAAAAAAATCATAGCTAATATTAAATTTATGCAAAAATTTTAATACATGATTAATTACGTTTACTTTTTTAAACAAATAATATGACTAATTGGATGGTCAAATTGAGAGGAGAATATATATAGTCATATAGGTACACAACACATGTCCATCACGTGCCATTCATAAATTTGAAATTTAACTGTTGGATTTGAAGAGTGTAATGAAATTTAATCGTTGGATTTGATGACATGGCTATTAATCTTTGATCACCTTGAAATTTTTTAAGCATGAAAAATATATGAAGATAATGTAATCTAATGGTAGGTTTGTCAAAATTCACATTGAATTAAGAAATATAGGGTTAGGTTCAAGTTACACCTAATGTAACTCTAAAAAATGTTACACCAATCAATAACTTATTATTGAATTCATATTTTGAAAATCCAACCGTTGGATTACATGTTCTTTATGTTCTTAACATGCATGCCAATTTTCATGCCAATCGGATGTAATTTACCATTTGATTTTAGCTGCTCATCTTTTATGCGTTATTTTAAACTACAAAAACTTGAATTTAAACAATTGATTGATGACATGGTTATTTATCTTTGATCACCTTGAAATTTTGTAAGCATGAAAAATATATGAAGATAATGTAATCTAACGGTAGGTTTGTCAAAATTTACATTGAATTAAGAAATATATGGTTGGGTTCAAGTTGCACTTGATGTAACTCTAAAAAATGTTACACCAATCAATAACTTATTATTGAATTCATATTTTGAAAATCCAACCGTTGGATTACATGTTCTATATGTTCTTAACATGCATGCCAATTTTCATGTCAATCGGATGTAATTTACAATTTGATCTTAGCTGCTCATCTTTTATGCGTTATTTTAAACTACAAAAACTTGAATTTAAACAATTGATTGATGACATGACTATTAATCTTTGATCACCTTGAGATTTTGTAAGCATGAAAAATATATGAAGATAATGTAATCTAACAATAGGTTTGTCAAAATTTACATTGAATTAAGAAATATAGGGTTGGGTTCAAGTTACACCTGATGTAACTCTAAAAAATGTTACACCAATCAATAACTTATTATTAAATTCATATTTTGAAAATCTAACCGTTGGATTACATGTTCTATATGTTCTTAACGTGCATGCCAATTTTCATGCCAATCGGATGTAATTTACCATTTGATCTTAGCTGCTCATCTTTTATGCATTATTTTAAATTACAAAAACTTGAATTTAAACAATTGATTGATGACATTGCTATTAATTTTTGATCACCTTGAAATTTTGTAAGCATGAAAAATATATGAAGATAATGTAATCTAACGGTAGGTTTGTCAAAATTCACATTGAATTAAGAAATATATGGTTGGGTTCAAGTTGCACCTAATGTAACTTTAAAAAATGTTACACCAATAAATAACTTATTATTGAATTCATATTTTGAAAATCTAACCGTTGGATTACATGTTCTATATGTTTTTAACATGCATGCCAATTTTCATGTCAATCGGATGTAATTTACCATTTGATCTTAGCTGCTCATCTTTTATGCGTTATTTTAAACTACAAAAACTTGAATTTAAACAATTGATTGATGACATGTCTATTAATCTTTGATCACCTTGAAATTTTGTAAGCATAAAAAATATATGAAGATAATGTAATCTAACTATAGGTTTGTCAAAATTTACATTGAATTAAGAAATATAAGGTTGGGTTCAAGTTACACTTGATGTAACTCTAAAAAATGTTACACCAATCAATAACTTATTATTGAATTCATATTTTGAAAATCCAACCGTTGGATTACATGTTCTATATGTTCTTAACTTGCATGCCAATTTTCATGCCAATCGGATGTAATTTACCATTTAATCTTAGCTGCTCATCTTTTATGCGTTATTTTAAACTACAAAAACTTGAATTTAAACAATTGATTGATGACATGGCTATTAATCTTTGATCACCTTGAAATTTTGTAAGCATGAAAAATATATGAAGATAATGTAATCTAACGGTAGGTTTGTCAAAATTCACATTGAATTAAGAAATATATGGTTGGGTTCAAGTTACACCAGATGTATTTTGGAGGTATTTCGGTCATTTCGATGTTTTGGGGGTATTTCGGTCATTTTTTATGTTTCGGGGGTATAATAGTCCTTTTCTGGGTGTCGGTTGTGTTTTTGGACATTTTTTTATCTTTTTGGGGGCATTGTGGTCATTTATCAAACTTATAGGGGTATTTTGGTCTTATTCAAATAATCGAGGCTATTTTGGCTAGTTTTAGGCACAAGGGGTACTTCGGTCCGTTTCTATGTCTTAGGGGGTGCTTGGTTCATTTTCTAGGTTTATGGGAGTATTGGTCATTTGATAATTAATAAATCCCTCCACAAGTATAAGTGCTAGAGTAGAAATTTTATCTTGTAAATAATAATATAAAAAAAAAATCCCTTTAGGTGACCTATCCCAGCGTTTCAAAAAGCGCTGGGATAGGTCTTTCTCCATAAGGGAATGGGGAGACCTGTCCCAGCGCTTTTGAAAGCGCTGGAATAGGGTCACCCTATTCCAGCGCTTCCAGAAGCGCTGGGACAGGCCCCTCTGTTTCCTTATGGAGGAAGGCCTATCCCAGCGCTTTTGGAAGCGCTGGGATAGGGTCACCCTATTCCAGCGCTTTCAAAAACGCTGGGACAGGCCCCTCCGTTCCCTTATGGTGGAAGGCATGTCCCAGCGCTTTCAAAAGCGCTGGGATAGTCCCCTCTGTTTCCTTATGGACGAAGGTCTATCCCAGCGCTTTTGCAAGCGCTGGAATAGGGTGACCCTATGCCAGCGCTTCTAAAAACGCTGGGATAGGCCCCTTCTTTCCCTTATGGAGGAAGGCCTATCTCAGCGCTTTTAGAAGCGCTGGGATAGGGTCACCCTATTCCAGCGCTTCCAAAATCGCTGGGACAGACCCCTCCGTTTCCTTATGAAGGAAGGCCTGTCCCAGCGCTTTTGGAAGCGCTGGGATAGGTCCCATATAGTTTTTTTTTTAATTTTTTTTTCCAAGATAGAATTTCTACTCTATCTATATTCATAATTAATGAAAATTAACTATATTTATGCATTTAGTAGTATAAAAAAAATTATATTTATTTTTTTTAAAAAAAAATATGCAATTTGGTGAAGTCACTGCTTGGTTATTTTATTAATGAGCTATGAAATAAAATTTAAAAACAAAAAACAATCACATATACTCAATAAAATTCACCACAGAACTTTCTAAAAAAATACCACACAACAAAAATTATCACACATTCTATCTCATTTAAAATAAAAAAGAAATAATCATAGCTAATATTAAATTTATGTAAAAATTTTAATATATGATTAATTACGTTTACTTTTTTAAACAAATAATATGACTAATTGGATGGTCAAATTGAGAGAATATATATAGTCATATAGGTACACAACACATGTCCATCACGTGCCATTCTTAGATTTGAAATTTAACTGTTGGATTTGAAGAGTGTAATGAAATTTAATCGTTGGATTTGATGACATGGCTATTAATCTTTGATCACCTTGAAATTTTTTAAGCTTGAAAAATATATGAAGATAATGTAATCTAACGATAGGTTTGTCAAAATTTACAGTGAATTAAGAAATATAGGGTTGGGTTCAAGTTACACCTGATGTAACTCTAAAAAATGTTACACCAATCAATAACTTATTATTGAATTCATATTTTGAAAATCCAACCGTTGGATTACATGTTCTATATGTTCTTAACATGCATGCCAATTTTCATGCCAATCGGATGTAATTTACCATTTGATCTTAGCTGCTCATCTTTTATGCGTTATTTTAAACTACAAAAACTTGAATTTAAACAATTGATTGATGACATGGCTATTAATCTTTGATCACCCTGAAATTTTGTAAGCATGAAAAATATATGAAGATAATGTAATCTAACGGTAGGTTTGTCAAAATTCACATTGAATTAAGAAATATATGGTTGGGTTCAAGTTACACCTGATGTATTTTGGAGGTATTTCGGTCATTTCGATGTTTTGGGGGTATTTCGGTAATTTTTTATGTTTCGGGGGTGTGTTAGTCCTTTTCTGGGTGTCGGTTGTGTTTTGGACATTTTTTTATCTTTTTGGGGGCATTGTGGTCATTTATCAAACTTATAGGGGTATTTTGGTCTTATTTAAATAATCGAGGCTATTTTGGCTAGTTTTAGGCACAAGGGGTACTTCGGTCAGTTTCGATGTCTTAGGGGGTGCTTGGGTCATTTTTTATGTTTTGGGTGGTGTTTCAGTCATTTATAATGTTTGGGGGGGTATATCAGTCTTTTTTTAGGTATCGGGGGTGTTTTTGCTCTTTTTCGATGTTTGGAGGGTACGTTGGTCTTTTTCTAGGTTTAGGGGAGTATTGGTCATTTGATAATTAATAAATCCCTCCACAAGTATAAGTGCTAGAGTAGAAATTCTATCTTGTAAAAAAAAAAAAAAAAATCCCTATAAGTGCCCTATCCCAGCACTTTTTGAAGCGCTGGGATAGGTCTTTCTCCATAAGGGAATGAGGAGACCTGTCCCAGCGCTTTTGAAAACGCTGGAATAGGGGACTCTATACCAGCGCTTTCAAAAGCGCTGGGATAGGTCTCCTCATTCCCTTATGGAGAAAGACCTATCCCAGCGCTTTTGGGCATCCTATACCAGCGTTTTTTAAAAATGCCGCTATAGGTCTCCTATTACAGCGGTTTGTAAAGCGCCTGGAAAAAAACGCCGCAATAGGGTTTCCTATACCAGCGCTTTCAAAAAACGCTGGTACAGGCTTATCTATAGCAACAGTTTTGAAAAACGCCGGGAAAAAAACGCTGGGACAAGACAATTTTTTTGTAGTGTGTGCTTCAAAGGGCATATATCGATAGGTTAAACTTTGATTTGAATATAATTTCTAGAAGAATGGAGACGACTGATTCTATCATCTCACTCAAGCGAATGTCAAGCATCTTGTGAACTTTTTATTTGACTTTAATGATCGTTCAAGAGAATCTTGATTTTGCTCTACAACACATTCAATTCTTTGATATCTTGAAGCAACTCTTTGATATAATTTTACCTAACATAAAAACTCTTACAAAAACCCTTATTGACACATGTTTTGTCACATGGAATAGGTCAATCCAAACCCTAACTAAATTTTATCAAATTCTTCCTTTTAAAGGAAATTTCACAAATCAAACCAGTGAAGGATTTTGGTAATTCACAAATCGAACAAAGACAAACTTTAGTCATAGAGTTAAATTACAGAAATGTAATTCACCTTTTTTTTTTAATTAAAAAAATAAGAAAAGAAAGAAAGGAAGGTTTAGTAAGAATTTTTTTATTGATATATGTTTTGGTTTTAATTATGAGATAATTGGAGACGAGAATTTGAATATCTAAATATCTTTGTTAGAAATATTAAAAAGTACTAATTTTGCTTCAATGTTCTTTATGATTATAAATTTGTTATTCATGCCACGTATGATGTGTTTGTTCAAAATCTTCAATGAGTAATTTGATGAAAATATCTGTCATGAAAAAGGAAGAGGACAAAAAAAGTAAAAGGACACAAAACACAGAACACAGAACACAAAGCACAAGGCACTTTTTTAGGAAGTATTTCACCAGTACATATGAGACATAATAATGTCAAAAAATAAAATAAAAATAAAAGGCAATTTGATGCATTATTTAAGCTATAGATAATTTGCAGCAAATTGCATGCACACAAATTAATGCTGTATAAACCTTATAAATGTTGTCACTCAGCGAGACCACATGGACATCTTCTTGCTCGTTTCAAACTTTTTGTGCTCAAGTTTGATAAATTCTTCAGCTTCTTGGTCGACAGCTTCATGAACATGATTACCAATAGGTTTGGCATATTGGGGAGCATACTCGTACTCTGCAAGTCGCACCCTTCTTGGGGCCTCTGTAACACGTTCCTCCTCATAATCATTATTGTATGTCACATATTGTTGGACTTTTGGGTATTGAGGACGATCAATATTGAGGCTTTCAGTCATAACTTCAGAAATTGTGTTTTGATAAACTTGGTTATCATCTGAGGTACTCCTATTCCAACCATGATGATGATGGTGATGGTGATGGTGCTTGGAATGATGATGATGAGGAGTACTTCCGAACATTTTGTGTCGCTATTCAACTGTTTTTTTTTGATGTGGTAGTTGTATTTTCGAGACAGTAATTTATAGAGTAATGGTTTTATTCCCCAAGGATGTGATTGAATATAATACTCTATTTTTTGGCCGAATTTTTTGCACTCACGAACCTAGAAAGAAAAAAGAAAGAGCACCACGTTTTCTTCCATCCACGTTGGGGTCATATCATCAAGGCATAAGGAATCTATAAAGTACTTGTGAGTTGTAACTTTGTTGCCAATTGATATTTCTTAAACTAGTTGGGGATAGTTTCTATTATCTAGATGATCACCAAAATGGCATAAATTAATGTTCTATTGATGGACCAAATATAAGGAAGAAGCATTCTCATACATGGAAACAACTCCGAATCTTTCTTTCTTTCTTTCTTCTTTTTTTTTTTTTTAGGTAAACAAGCCGAACGAATATCTTGCCGAACTTCTGGTTTAAAATAGTCCAAATTGTCGCTTCACTGGTCTTTTGAAAATAGATGCATGAGAAGTTTGACATTGGTTTTTTTTTTTTTTTTTTGTTCTCAGAAGACAAATTTGATTTCCTGACTTGGACTATTTAGTTTATGCTTGGGAGTTTAAGTTAGGTGTGATAAACGTTTTAACAATTTGCATAATTTTAGGGATAAACTTGTGGAATCTTAAGCCATGTCAGCATAATTGCGTATTACCAAATTCTAGTTGATATTAAGATGTGATTCATTTTGATGAAACAATTCAGATAGATTTGCTTGAAAGTAACATATGAAACATAATATGATTAATATATTTTACTTTCATGTTAGACTCAAGAAAACATGATTGATGATGTTACGTATATGGGATTAAAGTGGTGCAAGCTTTCTCCGTTAATGTGGGTGTCTAAAACTCTTCAAGCATGGATATATCATGTATAATCTCTCATCTAACACACATCACATAATTATAGGGAATATGATCCCTGAGTGTGTATAATCTCTCATCTAACAAACATCATCATAATTGCGTATTACCAAATCCTAGTTGATATTAAGATATGATTCGTTTTGATGAAACAATTCAAATAGAAAATAAATTTTCTTGAAAGTAAGATATGAAATATAGTATGATTAGTATGTTTTACTTTCATTTTAGACTCAAGAAAACATGATTGATGATGTAACATATATATAAGATTAAAGTGGCGGAAGCTTCCTCCATTATTGTGGGTGTCTAAAGCTCTTCAAGCATGGATATGCTTGAAGTCTGTATAATCTCTCATCTAACACACCATGTAATTATAGGGAATATGATCTCCAATGCTTTCGAGGGATACATAACGAATATATCTAGTATAATCTAGAAGACTAGCAAATAAAATTTATAAGGTGAAAATTAATTAATAAATTTTAAAAAAGGAGATAAGATCTGCAGTAATTACACTCAATCAGATGGTAGATAGGACTATGAGAAGAGGAAGAATAAAGGAAGTTGCTTAGCTTCAAATTAATGGGATTGTGACACTTTAGTTTGAAATTATTAAATGGAAAAATGATAACCATTTTAGTCATGGTTGTCAATTGTCATAGTCCTTTTAACATTTTGAAGCTAGGACTTATGTATAGAATCAGATTAGGATTCTCTGAAATTCTTGGTCTAATTTTTCCAAGAAATATCTAAAATTTTATTCATCTATAATGAGTGAATTGAATTTTGTTGCCACTATATCGATAATTTTTTTTAAAAAAAAAGTATTAAAATGGTAATAGTTAATATTTATTTAAATGCTGATGACCAAAAATTTAGTCTCATTTTGTTGGCATATTTCAATTGAAAAATAATATACTTGTAATGAAAAGTTAAATTTTGACAATGAACTCTTACTCAGTGATGGAGTTTTATTTGAAAATTATAACCATATTAAACTCACATTTTTATACCCGCTAATCCATATTAACTTGACATATTTATTCTTTTTGTCACCCACTAATCCACTAAACATATAAATAGATTATTTTCATCCACCTATTAAAAAGATACACCATTTAGTCTAATGCCTAATAGTTGGGAAAATTTATTCTCATATTATCATATATATATATATATATATCAAATTTATTTTCATCCATTACAAGAACTTAGTATTGTCTTTTCATAGTAGTATATAAATTGTTGTTTCTATAAACATCTTTCAAAATGAATGGATATGATTTAGAAACTCAATGCTTGAAGTGGAACTCTAAAGGTTCATGATCCATGTGGATCCCATATGCACGTTTTGCTTCCTAATTCGAATCTGAATTCTGTCCAAATAAGGGATGTTATTCAGTTTCAAGAGTCATTTTCAGATTTTCTCAAACCTTACCAATATGATCAAGAGCACCAAATTTTGTATCAACACTAAAACAATAGAAGAGAATTCAAGACAAACATGTTTCCAGTTAATATATAAAAGCAAACTGTTATTGATGCCTCTGGGTCAGCAAGTAGGAAGTTGTTTAGTTTTCGTTATTATACATACTTAGTATCTTAATACAACACACAAAGAGGCCAGATAATACAAGCAAACAGAGAACACCAAGCTCACTCTTCGCAGAAGAGATGTCAAATCTCATAATGATAATAGGCTTTAACTAGACTTTCCAGCAGCCATTCCCATTGAGAATCACCATATTCCTACGGCGGGGATAGCCATTGTCACCCCAACTGCTATGCTCATACCTCATTTCCTGCACCTTCACTGTAGATGGAGCTTGCACCTGGTTGAAAGTTTCATATTCAAAATCTTCCTCCATCTCATTGTTGAGCATGACACCTTGTGAGAACTGAGAACCAGCCTTGAAGCCATTGCCCCGCGGCAACCTATTGCCGCCAGAGACATGGCTAGAGTAGGCACTTGTTTCATGCCAGCCATTTTGGCTCATATCTTGGCCATGCCAGCCATTTTGGAGCCCCTCTTGGCCCATCCAGCCATTTTGATGCAGACCTTGCTTTCCATTGAAGTTATTTTGGCGCCTCAAGAGCTGAGAATCAATGCATGGACTAGGCATAATTTCCATGTCTGAATATTGGTTGTGATATTTATTTTGGGATTTCCAAGCCTCCTGCTGGTTCATGGCATAGCTCTGCTGTTGAACCTCCTGCATCGCATAGCTCTGCTGTTGGTAACCATAGCTTCTGCGCATTTTGAAATCTTCTTAAGTTGCAAGAACTAGCTAGTAATTAATCTGTGAAATTTCTGTGGTATGCATTTCTTGGTCACTCGAGGAGTCATTTATAGGCTTCCACATTTGGCTGTTCATAGATAAGATTGCATCTCGTATCCAAATAATGGCCATGTTTGAATGGCATATATTTGACTAAAAGGCTTTCACTAATTGGCAATTTGATGGTTCTGGAAACTTTATTCCCAACCGAAAGGAAGGGATACCCAATTTATAAAATTCTATGGCCAAGAAAATAGCTTAGTGGGATAGATTCGGATTTCTCTAAGGCTCTCACTATTTTTTTCTTCATATGCAGAATGAATGATAAATAATATTGTTGATGCAACTGATCGTACGGTCAAACCCACATGGGGATGTAATGAAGATGAAAAATGAAATGGAGTGAGCTGCCGGGGACTGATAGGGACCTCTAATGCTTAAGTTAGCGAAGGCAGTGTTTAATTATGATACAATCTTAGAGAGTGATGGCTAGGTTTTTTTGTGCATACCTTAGATTGAGGTCAATGTGAACCTTGTATGTTGGTTGATCACCATGAAAAATCAAACTCCTTGGTGAAAAAATATAATTAGAACCCCTTACATGTTTAACTTTGCAGAATTAATAAATTTAATAATTAAAAACGCCAATATGAAAAAATAACTTAGTAGATTAATATAATAAACCCATAGATATAAAATAAATTAAATTAGTCCAAGCAATAAAAATAGTGACTGAGAGATTTGGTCACATAAGTGGAAAACCAAGTGAGAACATTTCCAATGGAAAAAGCACTGCAGGACAAAAACAATAGATGAATAAATTAGGTGTTGCCTCCATGTAAGTCCCTTATATTAGGGAAAACATAATCAATAAAGTTCATTTTAAAGGTTTTAATTTTTCTTTGTAAATTAATTAGGTGTTTGTCTCCATGTAAGTCCCTTATAGTTATATTAGGGAAAACATAATCAATAGATGAATCTCCACCTTTGAAATTTGCTACCAAGATATTTATTCTCTTTACTCGTTAAAAGAGGGAATCTAATAGTTCCCATGGGTCACAATTCTCACACCAAGCACTCATAATATTCTAGGATATAATCTTCATTTCTTCTTTCGATCACCTAAAATGTTAAATATGAATAGTTATTTCGCACTTTTGTCCCTAAAGTGTTGGAGCAGTTTTCTGTTACCTTCTAGATGGTAGGTTCCTTTCAAATTTGTATGGAATCAAATAAATGATTCCTCCAATCCGAAATAATCCCGCACATGAAGAGAACATAAGATAAGATACAACCACTTATTTCTTTTTATCCAGTTGTCCCTTTCCTAGTTTTTATGTTTAGCCAATGAGAAAATCCTAAGTAGAGATTTTTTTAAAATTTTTTATGATAATGTCAAGTTAGAAATTTGACAAGAAAATTTAGAATTTAATTTTCGTAAAAATAGAAACAAATTAAAATGAAGGAACTATAAAACTTGATGGTTAAAATTAAGATACTACAGATCAAGAAATTTTAGTATCTTGGATAAATAATTTGTAAAGTCTAGGAGATATGTTAACCATAGTAAAAGAATAGGGGGATGAAGTAGAGTATAGAGAAGTGCAGTTGAAGTATTGTGTAATTGTAAAGTACCTACAAAATTAAAAGGAAAATTTTATTGAACTACTATAAGAACAATTACATTCTATGGTACTAAATGTTGGGCTATATATTATAATTCACAAGTGTGTAGGCTCGTACATATGCACGGGCACAATTAAAAATAATCACAATTATACGATTCAAATTATTATTATTATTATTATTTAGAAGAGATTTAAATTATACATGGTATTAGTTTACACTTTTTTTTTATTCTAAAAAAAAAAGCTTACATTTTTTTAAAAACCAAGCATTTCTAAAATATGTAATGGTTATATATATATATATATATATATAATTGGTCTTAAATTTTTCAGTTTTTGCACTCAATAATTCATTTGCTACAAAAATTAAAATCTTAGATGGACACGTGGTGGAAAATTGGACTTCGATTGAAATCCAATTTAGAATCTAATTGAATTTGGACTCTTCAATTTTTACACTTAATAATTCACTTGACACAAAATTAAAAATTAAATGAGACACACGTTACAAAATTGAGAATTCAATTAAAATCTAATTGGATTTTCTCTGAGGTTTTACTATTAATATATATATATATATATATATATTAAACTAGCATGTAACCCATGCAAATACATGAATGCATTTAAAATGAAACACAGTTTTTATTATAAAAATATAATTAATTAGTCAAATTATTTTTAAAAAATAGCATGTAACACATGCATACGTATAAATACATTTAAAATCAAACACAGTTTTTATCATAAAAATATAAATAATTAGTCAAATTAGTTTTTAAAAAAGTAAATGTAAATAGTCATATATTAAAATTCTTATCTAAATTTTATACTACTTATGTAAGGACCAGATTTGAGTCCCTAGCCCAAAAAGTGGATGGACTTAGGCCCAAAAAATCTAAAACAATGAATTTGTAGAGAGTGAGTTAGAAAACTGAGCTAGAATGAGTTGGACAAAAAATAAGGTGGATTTCAGTGACAAGAAAAATAAAATGGACAAGTTTTAACTACAGAAAATCGTTTTCGGCAAGGTCCGAGGAGATCAGTTTTTATATATTGCTCTTAGGTTTGATTACAAGTTTGGTTCCTGATTGCTACAATATTTCTTTCTTGATTTCTCGATCCCCTTCTCCCATTACTTGCTTCTTCTTTTATATTCTCTTCTCCTCTCATCTTTACCCTCCACGTGTAGGCCAGATGGTTGGTGTTGATACTTGTCCTATCAGTACCTTCCATAAGTCTTCATGTAGTAGCTGTAAGGTTGAAAGCCACTGTTCAGGCATCACCTCCACATTAATGCGGCCAGAGAGTTAGCTGCAGAGCATTTAATGTGGTAGCAGCAGCTTTTTTCTCAGATATTTTAGGATTCCTCTCTGTCATATACCTTTGCAATGCTTACCCGTACCAACAGAACTTCCTGGAACGATCCCCTGGACAGCAAACTGCCAATTCGGACCTCAGCCATAGTTAGCTGAGGAGACATTCATCCTCGAACCACCCTCCTGGGCCATTATGATTGCAACTAACTTCTTCTTCTACCAACACAGATTACCTTGACAATTTTTACTCATCCTCGGACGACCTCTAGTCCTCGGCTTGGGCCCTAGGCTCAATATATACATAGAAGATGAGCTCCTGGGCACAATACTCCTACAACTTATTATCATTTTTTTTTCATCTAATTTTTAATAAGATAGAATGTGTAGTGATTTTTATTGAGTATATGTGATTGGTTTTTTTTTTTTTTTTTTTTAAGTTTATAGTTCATCTCTATATATTAACAGTATTCAAAAAGTTAATTATGATTTCAAAAAAATTCCTAATCTAATTAGATAATCCTTATCCTTAAAAAATAAAAATAAAAATTGGGTTAAAATTGTAATTCAACAAAATTAAAAAATATATATATATACCAGAGAAAGTTTTTTCCTAAAAATTAGCATACTATCTATTTAAATATATATCACGCACGTTTGATACATTTTTTCCTAAAATCTCTTTAATATTTATATTATGAGGATTCAGGAAGTTAGTTGTGACTTCAAAAAATGTCAAAAATACCCCTAATCTAATTAGATAATTCTTATTCTTGAAAAATAAAAAAATAGGGTGAAAATTGTAAATCAACAAAATTCCAAAAAAAAAAAAAAAAAAACTACCGGGGAAAATTTTTTCCTAAAAATTAGCACACACTCTATTTAAATATATATCACGTACATTTGGTACATTTTTTCATAAAAATTAGCACACACTAAACCCAACAGTTTACTCATTTTCAAACCCTAAATTTTAATTTCATAAAAATCACTTCCGGTGTAACCTCACTAACAATAGATAAATTCAAATTGAAAAATTACATTAAACTCAAAAAAAAAAAAAAAGTCTCATTGCACGTGCGGAGCGCGTGTGATGAGGCTAGTTAATACTAGATTCTTAGTATTTTGCATTCATTAATTCACTTGACACAAAGATTAAAAAACTTAAGTGGATATATGGCACAAATTTAAGTGGATAATTATGGTGTGGTCCCCACATAAATTTAGACACATGGCGCAAAATTGGATTCTAATTTCAAATTCTAATTGAACTTTCTCTGAATTTTGCCAATTACTTCATCCGTCTCAATTTGTTTGTCTTCTATTCCATTTTGGAATGTCCAAAAATATTGTCATATTTCTAAAATTAGAAGTTATTAATTTACTAATGTTCCTATTATGCCCATACTTTATTTCCAAAACCATTTGAAAAAAAAAAAAAAAAAAAACAAATATTGGGTTTTAAAATTTTGATTAAAAAGATAAAACTAGAATTTGTATTTGAAGTAATCCAAAATTTCTTGGAGCCAATACCCAATAGTTTTTGTATTGTGATAGTTGTAAATTTTTCAAATTTGATTAAGAGGATAAGTTACAATTTGTGCTGTGTAATTTCAAAAATGCTAATACTAGTAAGGAGTAGATTTTTGTGCCTGTAATTTCAGATTTAATATTCAAATTTTTTGATAAATTTAATTAAGGGTAATTTTGGAAACTTATTCATTTTTTTAAGATAGACAAGACAATAAATGGTGTTCTTTTAAAAAGTTTGATTTTTGAAATAGGACAAACAAATTGGGACGGATGGAGTAATATATACTGGCCTCATCACACGCACTTCGCGCATGCGATGAAGCTTTTTTTGGGTTTTGTGGTCCTATTTTATAGCCAAAAAAAGAAAACCTACCTTTGTTTTTTATATATAATTGTTATTTTGAAAATCTAATTTATAAGTGGATAAAACAATTTGAAAATCAAGAGGAGAGTGATCTTATTTTTTAGGCAATGTTTTAGTAGGAGTTAGAGTTGTATTTTTACCGAATTGTCCTTAGTTTTGTCTTTACTTAAACATAGATGTGTAGGGGCATTTTTGAACCAAAAAAATGAGGATTCCAAACGGAGAGAAGCCCTTTAAATAGTAGTATAGATATAGATGTGTAATTGAAATGAAAATATTAATTTAGATAAGTGAAAAATATACAAAAATATAAGATTCGAAATGAGAAAATTCGCTTAAAGATAAGGTAGCCTCTATTGATGGAAAGATGACGAAAAGTCAATTGAAATAGTTTGGTCATATTAAGAAGAGAGCAATAAATGTATTAGCTAAAAAAAAAGTAAGTTGACTCAAGTCTAGGTAACACTTTCTCAAAAAAAAAAAGTCTATGTAATGATTAAAAAAAGTTAAAGAATATCATAGATAATAAATAACATCAATAAAAGTAGTAAAAAAAAAAAAAAAGACATGTAAATTAAGATTGTAGGGGTGATAGGCCCAGTAGTATATATTTATGTATATATTAGGCCGGGGGCCCAATCTGAGGACATTAAGTAGTCCGAGGACATGTAAAACATTGTATTGGGAGTCCGTGTTAGTGAATGAAGAGGTAGGGTTTGGTCATAAGAGTCCAAGAGGGTGGTCCAAGGATGAATGCATCCTCGGTTGAGCAAAGCTAAGGTCCAAAGGTGTGGTTTGCCATCCAAGGCAACGTTCCAGGAGGATTTGTTGATAAGGACAAGCATCCTGGAAGCACAGGACAGAGGAAAGCCATATAATATCTGAGAGAAAACTGCTACCACCACATTGAATGCTCTATAGCTAACTCTCTGACCGCATTAATGAGGAAGTGATAACTGAACAGTAATTTTCAACCTTACAGCTGCTCCCCAAAGACTTCAAGAAGGTGCTGATGGGATAAGGATCAACACCAGCAATCTAATCTACATGTGGAGGGTAGAGATGAAAGAAGGAGGATAGTATAAAACAGAAAGAAGACTCTAAGAGAAGGGGATCGGAAAATTAAAAGAAAAACATTGTAGCAACAAGAACTGTGCTTTTAACCAAATTGAAGAAATATATACAAGAACTGATCTTTTCGGACTGTACCGAGGACGATTTTCTTTAGATAAAACCAATCTATCTTTACTTTATTGTGATCTGGATCCATTATAGTTGTTACCCAACTCATTATAGCCTAATTTTCTAACTCATTCTCTACAAATTCGTTGTATTGGACTCTTTGGGCCTAGATCCTTTTACCTTTTGGGTTTAGGAACCAAATTGTGTCCTTACAAAGATAATAACAAAGTATATGACTTTAAATGGAAAAAAGTGACAAGAAAATGAAATAAGATAGCATACATTAAATGTGTAATTGAAATGAAAATATTAATATAGACAAGTGAAAAATATACAAAAATATAAGATTCAAAAAGAGAAAATTTGCTTTAAAATAAGGGGTAGCCTTTATTGATGGAAAGATGACGAAAAGACACTTGAGACAGTTTGGTCAT
The DNA here is from genome assembly GCA_032727855.1 of Quercus ilex subsp. ballota. Classification (NCBI taxonomy): domain Eukaryota; kingdom Viridiplantae; phylum Streptophyta; class Magnoliopsida; order Fagales; family Fagaceae; genus Quercus; species Quercus ilex. The sequence goes on from JAVFWQ010000017.1 coordinate 36,167, forward strand.
ATTAAGAAGAGAGCAATAAATGTATTAGCTAAAAAAAAAAAAGTAAGTTGACTCAAGTCTAGGTAACAATCAAAAAAAGTTAAAGAATATTATAAATAATAAATAAAGTCAATAAAAGTAGTGAAAAAAGACATGTAAAATAAGATAATAACAAAATATATGACTTTAAATGGAATTGAGTGATAAGAAAATGAAACAACATAGCATATGCAGATGCCCGCTGGTCTGCAATGGATGGTGAGGCCAATGTACAATCACTATTATATAGCAACGGATCAGATCAAGCAACCCAGGCAGCTCAGGCCCAGTGATGAAGACTAGTTGCACCTACTGCCCACTTGTTTGCCAAAAAGGCATTTAAGTCTTTCTTAGCCAATTGGATTTGTAAAAGTATGTTAGGGATGAAGCCCAAAGACAATACCCATTTTATCATCAACAAAGAGTAGTGTTTACTTAGTTTTTTTTTTTTTTTTTTTTTTTTTTAGAGATAGAATTTCAACCTATAGCGTCCGTTCATGATAATAGCTCTTTATCATACTTAGTAAATGCTTATTTACTAACAATTCTATAAGCTGTTTAGCAACCATTAAAACCAATGATCTTATAAGTTACTTGTGTGTCATACTGCAAAGGAAATAACATAGAACAAAGTGATCATAGAACTTAATTTGGAACCACTATGACTACTTTTAAGACTCCAAAAGGCTAGTATGACTAGTAAAGAGATTAGCCATAAATTCCAAAAATTTGAATGTTTGATGCACATAATCTGTTAAAAAATAATTTAAATTCAAAATTGCCCATTAGTTTAGAGATTAGAGTCATTAGACTATAGATTCTAAAAGAATTTGAATTTTTGATGCACAAAATCTCCTAGAAAATATTTAGGGATTAAAGTCACAATTTCCTATCAATTTAAACTTTTAGAATAAACGGTAATTTATCAAGATCATATATATATATATATATATATATATATATATCACGGCAATCTCTCTCTTAACGGCTTAACTAATTTCTCTTTTTGTATAAAATTATAAATTAAAAGTAGAATAAAATGAAAATCCTATCAATGCTAGGATGATACGGAGTATTGGCTAGAAACAGTAGTACTGTATTTAATTATGTAATTAAAAAAAAAAATTGTCTTTTTGGCAATTTATTTTCCAACCTTATAATGTGCTTGACACAAATTAAGTTTTTTAGGGTTTCTTAGTTGCACTAAGACTTCTTTGTTATAAATTTAGTGGTTGTTGCATGCTCTTAGCTTCAAAAAAATATTTTGTATAAAATGATACCACGTCATTCATATCAAAACTCAATAAATGAGAGACATGTGTATAAAAATAACTACCTACTAACTCATGTCTTTCATTTAATAGTGTAGTAGTTATTTTTTGCTAACATATTTCACACTTATTGGATTTTGATACCGCTGACATAGTATCATTTGATACCAAATTAGCTTCATGGTCATCCAAATATTGATTAATAAGTTTCTGAGATTTTTTATTATTATTTTATTTATAATAGATTTCACATTTATTTTTAGAACATTCATATCAACTCTTGCAAAAATTTATGTTTATTTTAGCATAACAACCTATTTTTTCTATTTTACATACTTTTCAAAACACTCCACATTAGATTATTTATTTTAGTCTACATTTCATTAAAATATCAATTTTTCCTGATTTTTTAAAATTATTTCTCTTTCTTCGCACATAACAACTATCATCCACTATTTTCTTTCATTCTTGGAATACGTAAAGAAAGAATAAAAAATTAAATTCAAAATAAATACTATTAGTGCAAATTTACACGGTTATTCTAGTAAACTCTTGCAAATTTACACAATTATACATGGACCGATGTTGGTCAATTTTAAGAAAAATCATATAAATCTTACATATTTTTCTATTACCCACTGATTGATGTGAGTGCTGTTATCAATTCAAGGAATTCTTTGTGGATCCAAAAGTTTATTCTTGAGACAAATGAATGAATTCTGTTTCTCGTGTCAAGCCTATCTCTGGGTAGTAAAAGGAATCAGCAGAATTAACAAACATAATGGTATCTGACGTTATATGTTACCACCTCTATAACCAAAAAATGAGGCCAGTATGCTTTGGTGACTGGTGAGAACCTAATTTGTGAGTTGCAAATGTACTTACAAAGCAAATTCTGTCCTTTAAAATAATACTTGCCCAGCTGCACTCATAATGTCCCAGCTGTTTGAACAATGACAGTTGAGAAATGCTTTTAAGTTTTTCCATCAGATATGGATACCCCACAGATGCTACTCACAAAGTATAAGAAACATCAGAGAAGGCAATTCAATATTGGCTCTTTGCCAATGTTTCAAACTAAAAATTACAGTAATACAATTAAACCAAATGACACTACCTTGATCTACTGGAATTCCTTTTGCTAAGGTTACATCTTATACATGTTGAAAGTTGCTTTAGATTTCCTCAATTTATAGTCCCACCATAATCATTAATTAGTGGATAGCTTAAAGACAAGATTTTATCTGAGACAAAATCAAGAAACATGCTAGTTTCTTTAAGGAAACATTGAAAAATTTCATACTTCAAGTTGTTCATGATGGGAAGATTACCATTGTATGCAGCAGGCAGAGTTTGCAATATCAACTCAACATTAATTAGTTGTTCTCAATAAACACAACTCAGCCAGATTGCAATCTCTTAGAGAATGACTACACACAATGAGCAGTGGACCAAATTTATAAACATTCTTGTTTTCTCAAATGACATGGGAAACTATTGAAGTGAGCATATGATCAATGAAAAGATCCAAAAACAGGTGCACAGACAAATAAATTTAAAACAGCACTTATATAAATTAAGTTTGTCTCATAAACAAAACTCCCCAAAACAAGGGGAAAAATACAGGTCCCTCATTATTTTCTGGGTGTATTGGGGAAATGCCAAACCAATTCGAAGTTAGCACAAGCAACCTGTGACAACTAAGCTAAGTATAAGGATTTGAGAGTGATTCGATCAAATCCTACGCGCACTTTAAATTACTCCTCCTACTGCAAGAAAAAAAAAAAAAGAAAAAAAAAAGTATATTTCTCTCCTTATTGTGATTTGTCAATTTTGAGTAGACAAAGTTTAGCTACAACCTTAATTAATACTATTTTTTTATTGAGGTGAATTTTGACAAATTCACTGTTAGATTACATTGTCTTCTTATATTCTCTTTGCTTGCAAAATTTCTTGAAATTTAAAGATCAATACCTATGTTATTATTAAATTGTTTAAATTACAAGTTTTTGTAATTTAAAATTATGTATAAAATATAAGCTTATAAATCATATAGTAAATAATATCCAATTGACACAAAATTTGACATGTGTATTAAAAATGTAAAGAACATACAATTCAACAATAAAATTTTCAAAATATATAATAATATTTATTTTATTGAGTAAAGTTGTAGCCTAAAACTAAAACCAATTTTGTAACTTACGGATATTGATTCCGGTTTCCGAAAAGCACTTGAAATGGTGAATATGAATAGTTATTGACACTTTTGTCCCTAAAGTGTTGGAGCAATTTTCTGTTACCTTTTATAGCAGGTTCCTTACAAATTTATATGGAATTAAATAATTGATTCCTCCTATCTGAAATAATCCCGCACATGAAGAGAATATAAGATAAGACCACTTCCAAGTGTCCCCTTATAATTTTTATGTTTAGCAAATGAGAAAACCCTAAGTAGAGATTTTATTTTTTAAGATAATGTGAAGTTAGAATTTGACAAGAAAATTTAGAATCTAAATTTCCTAAAAATAGAAAAAAAAAAATGAAGGAACTATAAGAATAGCTATGTTCTATGGTATTAAATATTGGGTTATTATAATTCATTATATCTATCAAAATGTGTGTAATTAAATGAAAATATTAATATAAATAAGTGAAAAATATATGGAAAGATAAGATTCGAAATGAGAAAATTCACTTAAAGATATGGGTAGTCTCTATTGATGAAAAAATATCAAATAGTCACTTGAGATAATTTGATTATATTAAGAAAAGAGCGACAAACGTATTAGTAAAAAGAAAAAAAAGTGAGTCAACCCAAGTTTAGGAAACGAAAAAAAAAGGTTAAGGAATATCATAAATAATAAATAACATTAATAAAAGTAGTGAAAAAGACATGTAAATTAAGATAATAACAAAGTGTATGGCTTCAAATAGAATTGAATGACAAGAAAATGAAATAACATAACATATGCAAATGCCCACTGGTCTGCAATGGATGGTGAGGCCGATGTAAATGTAAAATCAATATTATATAGCAACGGATCGGATCAGGCAACTCATGTCAAGGGATGAAAGACTAGTTGTACCGCCCGCTTGTTTGCCAAAAAGGCAATTGATAGTCCCTTTTAACGTATAATGCTTACTCTTAATTATTGCTAATTATCATCAGATCAAGACACTAATTAGTTTTTGGTATAGGCAAAGATTAAATTCCAAATCTATTACTCAATAACAAGAGACTTTACTAATTAAGTTAACTAGAACTCAATTTAATAGTCTTTCTTAGCCCATTGAATTTTTACTAATTAAGTTAACTAGAACTCAATTTAATAGTCTTTCTTAGCCCATTGAATTTGTAACAATATGTTAGGGATAATGCCCAAAGACAATACCCATTTTATCTTCAAAAAGAGTAGTGTTTGCTTAGTAAATGCTTATTTGCTGACAATTCTACAAGCTTTTTAGCAACCATTAAAACCAATGACCTTGTAAGTTTCAAGTGCGTCGTTTTTTAAAGAAAATAACATAGAACGAAGTGATTATAGAAGTTAGTTTGGAATCATTATGACTGTTTTTAAGACTCCAGAAATCACTTATGATCACTAATTAGTATATAGAATCATAGATTAGCCAAAGCCCATAGATTCCAAAAGTTTGATTGTTTGATGCACAAGATCTGTTAAAAAAAAATAATTTAAATTCAAAATTGCCCATTAGATTAGAGATTAGACCATAGATTCTAAAGGAATTTAAATGTTTGATGCACAAAATCCGATTGAAAATATTTAGGGATTACAGTTACCTTTCCTATCAATTTAAACTTTTAGAACAAGTGGTAACTTATCAAGATTATGTAGATATCACAATACTATCATCTCTCTCTCTTAACGGCTTAACTAAATTTTGAGGTTTAAGGCGAAAACTTTAAGCGGGGCCTTTTCTTGTCTTATAGTATTTAAATATTAATTAAACAATATTTATTTAAAAGCTATTTTTCTTGTGTTTTCTTTAATGGACATGGCTTGTGTCCAGTGGAAATTTCCACTGGACATGTCCGAATCCGGACACGTGTCCAAGAGTGGTCACGTATCCACAATCTAACGTGTCCAGTGGAAACTTCCACTGGACACAAGCCGAACCCTTATTTAATACTAGTAACAAATTTATTTACGGGTCGTTTTTAAGATTTAATTTTGTTTCAACTCCCTTATAGTTTTTTATATCCAGATTGAAATTTCGTAGAAGACATTTATAATTAAAATATATATGACTAAATGAAACAAAATTTATAATTCAATTAAAATAAAACTTAGTATATAACAATAAACCTAGTTTGTCAAAAGCAAGATTGTAACTTTACTAAATGAACATATTTTCATATTAATCTAAAAGGTTTATTTATCACATAACTCAATAAATTAATATTGATACAAAGTAAATTCTAATTTCATATTTTCATTATATAAAATATTTTTTATTAAAATAGTTATTACTAAAAAAAGTAGAATAACTTATGAAATCATATATAAAATATACAAAAATAAACTACTTAAAATAAAAGAACCGAGTCTATATTAATATATATAAAAATCCTAGGTTAATGTAAAAAAGAAATAGAAAAAAGGAAGGTGATATAACAAATAAAAATAAAAAGTCAATCCCATAAAAAAAATTTGGTCAAATTACAGGTGGATTTATTGTAATTACATTTTTTATTTTTAAAATTTTTTTTTGGCAATTTATTTTCAAAACCTATATGACTTCTTTGTTATAAATTTCTTGGTTGTTGTGGGCTTGTAACTTCATGGTCATCCAAATATTGATTAGCAAGTTTCAGAGATTTTTTATTTTTTTATAATTAATTCAAGGAATTCTTTGTGGATCCAGAAGTTCATTCTTGAGAATGTGTTCTGTTTCTTGTGTCAAGCCCATCTCAGGGTAGTAAAAGGAATCAGCAGAATTAACAAACATAATGGTATCTGACGTTTTGTGTTACCACCTCTTACTACGTAATCAAATGCTTTTAAGTATTACCATCAGATAATGAGGCCGGCTAATGCTTTGTTGAAGTCGCAAATGAACTTATAAAGCAAATTCTGTCCCTTAAAATAATACTTGCCCAGCTGCACTCATAATATCCCAGCTGTTTGATCAATGACAGTTGAGAAATGCTTTAAGTTTTTCCATCAGATATGGATACCCCACAGATGCTATAAGAAACAACATCAGAGAAGGCAATTCAAAATATTGGCACTTTGCCAATGTTTGAAACTAAAAACTACAGTAAAACTATTAAACCAAAAGACACTACCTTGATCTACTGGAATTCTTTTCCACTATGGGTACCTAGCAATGCCAAGGTTACATCTTCACAAGTTGAAAGTAGCTTTAGATTTCCTCAATTTAAGTCCCACCATAATCATAAACTAATGGATAGCTTAAGGATAAGATTTTATCTGAGACAAAATCAAGAAACGTGCTAGCTTCTTTAGGGAAAGGTTGAAAGATTTCATGTTTTATTGACAGTTTACATCGTATAATTCTGGAGGTCCTCCAAGTCTGATTTCAAATTGTTGATACCATTGAATGCAGCAGGCAGAGTTTGCAATATCAACTAGTTCTCAATAAACACACAACTCAGCCAGATTGCAGTCTCTTAGAGAATGACTACACACAATGAGAAGTGGACCAAATTTATAAACATTCTTGTTTTCTCAAATGACATGGGAAACTAATAAATTGTGCATTATGATAAAAAAAAATAAAAAATAAAAAGATCCAAAAAACAGGTGCATAGACAAATCAGGTTAAAAACAACATATATAAATTAAGTTTGTCTCATAAACAAAACTCCCCAAAACAAAGGGGAAAAATACAGGACCCTCATTATTTTCTGGGTGTATTGGGGAAATGCCAAACCAAAGCCAAGTTAACACAAGCAACCTGTGACAACTAAGCTATTCCCATCATAGCAAGCGCCACACTGGGTATGCTCCACCATAAAATAAAACCCAATTCCAGAAAGCAAAAAGGAAGGTAAAAGTTATGTACAGAATGGTGCCCTAATAATCTCAATCCAGGAGGTTGTCCAATTCCCCAAACATATTCCAAAGAATGATGTTTTCAGCCGGACAAATGGCAAGGCAATATCAGTAATGCACCAGTTAATGATTGTTCAAGTGAAATCTCCATAAAGAGACATTCAATCTAGAAGTCCAACTAACCTTTACAAAAACAGACACAACTTTTGAAAAAATTCAGCCACTTTCTCTTTCGCAGTTCCCAGGCAAAAGAAATTTATACTTGTCTGCATTCTCCAAAAGATAAGATGGAAGATGAACAGCTGAGAAGGAACGAGGAACAGGTCCCATTTTCCCTATTATATCTTTGAAGGTGTACTCTTCAGGAAGCATATCAAATAAATCCGCCCCCTTGCATATTACTTTCTGTACTCTTTGAGGGTTCAAGTAATGAGAGAACCTAACCCTGTCATAATGGCTGTATGCTTTCATCTTAAAGATAAATTCACTGATTCTGCGGAAGCAAAAGCTACAATGCCACCCTGCATCTGCCAAGAGGTCATCTGTCTGGCGATAATGCGCATACCTTGTTTTACCAGACTGATATCTGTGTACTGAAGCTCTCCAGCTGCTATCATCCACATGGAACTCAAAAGAATATATATAGTTCTTCAGTTGAAGATGCAGGACAGGAGGTATATCATCACACCACCTCAAGAGATTTATTGTGTGTCTGCTTGGGATCTCATCAACATCAGACATTATCAACAAGTCATCATCTTCAATACCAGCTTTTTTCAGAAGCACATCCAGTGCTACTCGCTGATATGCCTCCTCAATAAATGGATTTTCTCCTTTCTTAAACCTTCCCCCAATAGTCCCATAAGTCAATCGTGGCTCAACAAATTTGAAATCATCTCGATAACTGGAAAAAAACAAGGGCTTTGGCAATCCAGTGAATGTTGAATTCGACTCAAGGATAACAAACTGTGTTACATAGGGATACAACTCTTTCCATCGTAATTCAAGAATTTCCTTCTCATTACTAAACAACACAGCATCAAAGACACGCCTTGGGTACTCACGGATTTTCCAACCATGAAGTTTGCAAAGGTTCTCCATTGACACATTCTCATGATAATAATGTGGAAGTACATGAAAAGGTTTGGGTGGTGATTCCCACAGTGGGCGCAGGAAGTATGAGATCTTCTGCCCATGTAGATAGATGAAAAATATGCATGTTGGAACAAAGGCGAAAAGAAAGATTAAGGTTTTCACATCCCAGCCACGCAGAATGCAGCGGAGTCTTGACATGCTTAACACTTTATTTGATTCCTGCCATATTAAATAAGAACATATTAAACTTAAAATGAGTAAGAACAAACAAAGAAGCAATAAAAATGTTCACAAATCAAAATATTTCTAAAACGTAGAATGACTATTTGTAAATATACCCAAGAGTAGCATCTTTATTTTACTATAAGCATCATAACTTCACAGGGCTAAATATATATATATATATATATATATATATATAAATTTAAAAAAAAAAAAAAAAAAACCAATATTTCCTCCTAAATCATATTTACTTCTAAAGACAGAAGATACAAAAGAAGAAAATTGTTTCTTTTCCAGAATTTACCAACTCTTTCTTTACTTTAGTCACAATTTCATTGAGACAAGGTCAATTCACAATTGACCAGAACAATTATTGATTTGAAGGAAAAGAGTTATAATTCCTAAAATACAAAATATCAAAATTCTAATTTGATAAAGGAGTGTTGAACAATACCCAATTTCATAGCCCTAAAATATCTCCTTTTAAAAAAAATAAAAATAAAAATAAAAACTCCCCCATTTCTTCATCGCTTTAATCACTACAGAACAAAAAAATCCATTCTAGTTCTAGCAAATTGGTCTTGCCAAATGCACACAAATTCAAAAATTTCCGAATCCCTAAGCCACCAAATTCCCAACAGCTTTTAGGCAAAAAAAAAAAAAAAAAAAACATATAAACCAGACTCCAGATTTGATATGATTTCACTACCTCAACAATGCTAATACAAAATCTGCTGCCCAAATTAAAAAATAAAGAAAAAAAAGGGGTGGGATATGATACTTTGATTTCAAAGAAGAACACAAAACCAAACTTGAAAAGCACAAAAGTAATTGCATGAAGAACACAACCAAAGTAAAGGGTTTTTGTTCTCCCAACCTCAAGCACTGCTCAAACTTCCAAGATCCACCCTTTTTTCCATATTACCCCATGACTCAAACAAACATACCCACAAAACCAAAAACCCAGTCACATAATTCAAAAACCAAAAAAACAGAAACCTTAACAGAAACAAACAGATCAAACATAGTACCACCATAATTCAAAAAAACCCCAAAGATAGATAGAGAGAAAAAAAAAAAATACCTGTCCACAAACATCGCCACAAATATCATCGGTTTTCTTGTTACAATAATGTCCTCCTGTCTCACCCATCATCCACCACATTTTTTGTTTTTTTTGGTTTTCTTTCAATCTCCAAAAACCAAAAAAAAAACCTGTCCTTTCAAATCGCTTTATAGGTTCTACTATTAACCAAACTGAACCAAACTCCACAAACTGACCAAAATACCCGTCACCCTTTTCCCCCAAATGGCAAAATCGTAAATACCCAGATTCAGAAATTTCTCAGACCTCTTGATCTTCCTCTTCCTCAAACGGCTAGAATCCCCCCCCAACTCTGATCACAAAACACACAAATTCACAAACAACCCCAACAAATATAAAATAACAATAATAATAATAATAATAATGATGGGGGTCTATAACAAATGCAATAATTTGAAAGGAAAAATAAAAAAGGGTGCGGTGTCTGTGGCCTCTGTGGACTCTTATGGGTAATGGGTGGCAGTTGTAAAGCTTTTTTCTATTTTCTCTCTCAACTTCGTTTTCCTATTCTGCTTCTTCTGCTGCCCCCACCGTTCCAGCTATTTTTTTTTTTTTTTTTTTTTTTAATATTGACACTGGCTTTTAGAAACGGTTCAAAATACTAATACTTTTGTGTTTTTGACGATAGTGATCATGGTTTTGAGATATTTATAATGGGTGGTAGTGAGGGTGTTTGTGTCATTAAAAGTGGTGAATGCGCTCGGGCTGCTTTGGTTTGGTTGGGTCCCCAACGCGTTAATTGACTGGCTCAAGTAAACTCTATGTGTCGTGTCGTGTCGTGTCCCTATTATTTTGTGACACGTGTTTAGATTTTTTGTTTTCTGAATACGTGTTGTTCTCTTCTTATTACTTAGTCTCTTCTTGTTCACCCCAAATCTATTACTTAGTCTCTTCTTAATTAAAAAAAAGAAAGAAAGAAAAGTATTACTTAGTCCGGACGGTCTGTTTAAGGGTAATTTTTAGGTGTAAATACACTTTTGGTCCCTACATTTTGGGGTATTTTTCGATTTGGTCCCTAAATTGATTTTGCTCCTAAGTCAGTCCCTAATTTTTTAAAATCGTTTTTAAACTGGTCCCTGCCGTCATCTAAGTAACGGGACCCTATTACGTGGCAGACGGTTGCTGACGTGGTGCTGACATGACATTAAAATATTATTAAAAAAAATTATTTGGCATTTTTCAATGCCAGGTCAGCATTTTTAAATTTTACTTTCATATTATTATTATTATTATGATTATTATTATTATTATTTTTTTTTTTTACTTTCATTATTTTTTTTCCGTAAGAACATAACAACATGTTCTTTTCACGTTCTTCCCAAATTCAAGAAATAAACCCAGCAACCAATCCAATCTCTGGCAAACCCAAATCCAAATTCAGCAACCAAATGCAAACCAAGAGCAAACCCAGAACAACAGCAAACCCAGAACAAATGCAAACCCATAATCAATATTTTCTTTTCTTTTATTGATTTTCTTAGCAAATAATCAAATCCATGAACCTAGAAAAATCATCAACAACCCAAAACCAGAAAAATCAAAAGTCGAGAGATTGCATGAACCCATGAATCAAATCCATGAAAAATCAAACCCATGAACCCATGAATCAAAACCCATGAATTAAAAGAGAGAGGAAGAGGGATTCGGGTTTAGAGAGAGAGAAAAATCAAACCCATGAACCCATGAATCAAAACCCATGAATCAAAAGAGAGAGGAAGAGGAATTCGGGTTTAGAGAGAGAGAAAAATCAAACCCATGAACCCAGAAAAATCAAAAGTCGAGAGAACCCATGAACCCATGAATCAAATCCATGAAAAATCAAACCCATGAACCCATGAATCAAAACCCATGAATCAAAAGAGAGAGGAAGAGGGATTTGGGTTTAGAGAAAGAAAAAAAGTCGGAGATTGACGAAGAAAGAAGCAAAAGAACGATACAAACACAAACAAGCAAAAATCGGAGATTGCATGCCGTGCCCATGTTACTGATCTCCTCTGCCTCTTCTTCTTCTTTTTTCTCAGGCCGATCTGCTCTTGTAATTCTTCTGGGCCGATCTTCTTCCCTCTTCTTTTTCTCAACCGTGGTTTGGGATATTTTTCAAAAAACCCAATCTGAGAGCAAGTCGTCTCAGATCGAGAGAAATAGAGACTAAGAGAGACAAATGCCACACAAACACACAAACTAATTTGGGTTTTTTAGCACTATAAACACGCATCTCAAGCTGATGTTGTTTGGTACATTCATTCATTTATTTTTGTTTTGATTTTACTTTTTTGGTTTATCTTAAAAGAAGAAAATGAAATAGATACAAACACAAACACAAAAATGCCAACATAGAGCGTGAACAGTGTTAATTGCTCTAAATTTTATTTCCTCAATCTTTAAAACTGTAAAGTTTTTATTTTTTTTTGAATTTTTTTTTGAATTTTTTCAGTTTAAATTGAAATTTTTTTATCAAAATTTAAAAAAAAATTTAAAATGTTGTCCAGGCATTGAAAAATGCCAAATAATTTTTTTTAATAATATTTTAATATCATGTCAGCGCCACGTCAACACCACCTCAGCAACCGTCTGCCACGTAATAGGGTTCTGTTACTTGGATGACGGCAGGGACCAGTTTAAAAACGATTTTAAAAAATCAAGGACTGACCTAGGAGCAAAATCAATTTAGGGACCAAATCGAGAAATAGCCCAAAATGTAGGGACCAAAAGTGTATTTACGCCTAATTTTTATGTACTTTTGCAGTGTGAAAAATAGTGTTTATTTCTTTCATATTAATGTGAACACCATAATGAATTTAATGAATCAATTCTACTATGAATATCTTTCTCAAAAAAAAATTCTACTATGAATATGAGAAAAATAAATATTATTTTTTTGGTACAATATCATTTTCGTCTCTAAACTATCACAAAAGTTCGTTTTTCGTCCCTAAACTTTCAAAAATTCTATTTTCGTCCCTAAATTTTCAAAAGTTCTGACGGAGTGCTGACGTGGCTTGTCAGGGTGCTGATGTGGGAGGGACGAAAATCAATACATTTGGAAAAGTTTATGGACGAAAATAGAACGTTTGAAAGTTTAGGGACGAAAAACGAACTTTTGTGATAGTTTAGGAACGAAAATAGAACTTTTGAAAGTTTAGGGCCGAAAAACAAACTTTTGTGATAGTTTAGGGACGAAAATGATATTTTACCCTTTTTCATGTTTCAAGAATACTTAAAAAATTTTATCTATGTAGGAGTTTTGTTTATTTTTAATTTGTGTGTCCAAGTATGACTAGAAGTTTAGGACCGTTTATTTCTTATGTACTCTTAAAGCATGAAAAATAATGATTATTTCTTTTACATTAATGTGGACACTATCATGAATTTAATAAATACACTCTATTATGAATGTGAGAATTTTTTTTTTTTAAATGTTCTGAGAGTACTTAAGAATTTTTATTATTATAGGAGTTTTGTTTATTTTTTAATTTGTGAGTCTAATGGTTTGTTTGGATACTGCTTATTTTGCTAAAAACTGAAAACACTGTATCAAATAATTTTAAAATAAGACTAAACAATGCACACATGGGTCCCAGCAAAGATGGACAAACTGTTTACGCAACTAAATGTTAAGACATGCGCAGTGTACAGTGGTTGAACTGTGTGAATGGACAAAATGCACAGTACACATGGGTCCTGGCAAGATGGACAAACTGCTTGAATGGCTAAACGTGCACAGTGTAAGCAGGACTCACTTCAAACGCAGAAACGCAAACGTGAGGGTGAGACACTGTATCCAAACATTATCTAAGTAAGACTAGGTGTGAGTTTGGATTGCGTTTTGTTGAAATTTTTTTTTTTGGTGTTTTGTTGAAAAATTTGGTGGGTCCCATGTTATTTTTTATGTACTTTTTGATACTATCCATGAGCTTACCGTACTATTTTAATTCACTTTTATCCTTATTTACAATACTTTAAGTAATAAATTTTTAATTTTAACAAAATAAATAGTATCTAAACACACTTTAAAAGTTGAGGACTGTTGGAGTATAATAAATATCTTAGGTTCTGCGAAAAAAGCTTTTGAAAAAAAAAATATTGAAAACAACGGTTTTGCTTTTTCCTAAAGAAGATGGGCTGAAAAGTTAACGTTGGCTAAGTATATATTCTTAGACGCGTGGCAGCCATGTGAGAGGGTCACATAAGGACTCCAAAGGAAGAGTTGGCTTGGTCTGTGTGGAGCTTTCTTGGTAATGAGACTAAAATGTGTTTTTTAGAACAAATGTTGTTTTATCATCTCTTTCACCAGTTGTGATGGGATGAATGGAAAAGTTAAGAAAAGAAAAATCTATTTTCATAATATTTTTATAATCATTTCACAATAAATTTTGAGTAGTAAACAATTTACTACTTAAAATTTATTATGAAAGTATTATAAAAAATAAAAATATTGTGGATGTAGCATTTTTCAAAAGTTAAAGATGCATACGTTATTAGTTTATGAAATTTTTTTATAGAAAATAAATATGCAATTAATTTTTTAATGAAATTCTATATTTCTGATGAAAGTTATGTCAAAATTTTGCTAAAATAATTTACTAACAATTGTTTTAAAAGCACTCATTTACAGGACTAGTGAGTAATCATGGTTGGAGTAATATGAATTTAAGTACGGTTAACGGGTGCCCTCCGAGCATTTGCTAATGGACTATTTTAAGAAAGTTTTAATATTATTTCCATGGAAAATATAAAAATCTATCAAAAATTTCAATTGTTTTTATCTTTTTCCGTAAAAAGTTCCTTAAAATATTTCTTAAACCAATATTCTCATGGCATCCGTTAACTTTTCCCTACAATTTTTACACATGTCTACCATTAAAATTACAGTATTATGCACCAATTAAAACAAGCCACATCACCAATCGTAAATAATATGTCACTTCTACATTTATTGTTATAATTGCAACAGCCTATATTAGAAGTGACGTTATACTATACTTGCAACTAACTATATTAGAAGATAATAAAAATACTCTGTGAAAATAATTGTACCTATTAATATTAGTATTACTCTATAAAATTGGCATGAGAATTGAGCCAAAAAAAAAAAAAAAAAAATTGGCATGAGAATAATGCATTCAACAGATTGTCTTGTAAATAAAATTATATGTTTGTGAGATATAGATATAGATAGGACCAGTCTTATGTTAAACTATATATGACCGGCCTTGTGAGATATTGAGTTTGAATTCATCCTATTTCATTATAACTATCAAATAAATAAATTTAAAAAAAATTTAATTTTTTATATTATGTGGACCAACCTATGCCGAAGTTTTGTGAAAGGAAATTTATTTATTTGGAAAATATAAAAGCAATTTTTTATTTATTTATTGTGCCTTTAGAAACAACTCAACCACCATTGGAAAGAGGTCCAAGTCTAACCAATTGATAATCTCAAGGAGGCCCTCAAGTTGAAATATCGAAAAGGTCGTTGTAACGGAAATGGGCCCTACCACGAGCCTGTCTCGTGAGTTGTGCACTTCTATACGTTGATAACAATAACGGACCTTTTTTTAAAAAAGAATAATTAACGGGCCATTAAGAAGCCAGGATTTAATTTACCCAATTATTTAGCAGCACATGGCTTAATAGTTGTAAATTCATCATATTACTACTACAAAATTTTATTTTTATCAAACTTAATTTATTTCACATACTATTAATTAATTAATTAAATTATTCTTATCTTTAGGTTTAGGGTTATTTGTTCTTGCAAGATTCTTAAGCTGTTCTATTTGTTCTTTGCATTGGCCAGATTATCAAAGACATTTTGTCTATCGTGGGTTCACTTGGAACTTTTTCTTTCTCTCATACTAGGCGGCAGGGTAACTGTGTTGTCCATGCTTTGGCTAAGAGAGCAATTGTTTCTTTTCCTTTACTAGTGTGGATGGAGCATGTTCCATCTGACATAGAACAGTTTGTTATTTCTGATTTTGCAACTACTTAATAAAAACATTTGATGTTGATTCTCAAAAAAAAAAAAAAAAAAAAAAAAAAAACTCCTAAAAAATACTAATTCTATCCCAAATTGCTTGACCTGTATTCCATTTTGGGATGTTCTAAAATTATGTTTTCTTTAAAAAGTCAAACATCATTAATTTATTAACATTCCCTTTATGCCCTTAATTTATTTGTGGGAGCATTTTTTTTAATTAAAAAAATTAAAAACTTAAATTAAAATTTGATTTAAAGATAAAGATTGAATTTGAATTAGGCTTGGTGGCTATAGAATTTGGATTTGAATATAGGTTTCCAAATTGAAAGAGTAGTACCTAATAGAATTTGAAATCTACAATAACATTGAAAATTGTTTGGCAGTTGGCACCGATACTAAATTTTTTTTTTCTTAAATAATTTTTTGATAAATTTGTTTAAGGGTAATTTAGGAAATTTCTAACTTTTTTTTTTAAGAGATAAGGCTGTTAATGATATTTCCCTAAATAATTGAGTTTTTCTAACTAGACCAAACAATTTGGGATAGAGAGAGTATTGGGAAAGTTAAAGAATATTCCATTTTTTTTTTTAATAAATGATTACTTAAAATATTGTATTTATCCTTTTAATTTGAATTTAAATTTACCGTTATTTCATGTTATATGGCCCTTTATCATTTGAAAGAAATAAAAGGTCAATGAGTTACCATTATCTAAATTTTATGTACTTTTTTTTAAAAAATTTTTGGAAGGTTTATGCATATGCACCTCTCTTTTTATTTTTATTTTTTTATTTATAATGATTGATTATTAATTTTAAAATCATATTAGTTAGGCCTATACATTGTGATTGCTCCTGATGGCTACACTAAATTTCAGCAAGATTTTAGATAAGAAAAATAACTTATTTGTTCATATCTACATATTAGTTTAACTAACAATGATCACGATTGTTTTCAAAAAAAAAACAATGATCACGATTTAGAAGAGATTTAATTGAAGTATAATTCATCTAAGTTCAAACTTCAAAACCAATTAAGAAGATATCTCCTTATCAAAAACAAAGATTTAAGATCTTATCTCATTCTAAAATTATATTCTAGTATATAATTAAAGTTGCCTATACCAAACCGCTGCACCAAAATTTAGCAAGTTTTTAGATAAGGGCAATAATTTATTTGTTCTTACCAAATATATTTTGTTCATATTTACATATTAGTCTAAAGAAATTTAATTTAAGTATAATTCATCTAAGTTCAAATTTCAACTTATTAAGAAGATATCTCCTTATCAAAAAAAATAAAAAAAATTAAAATCTTATCTCATTCTAAAATCTAGAGTCTTTTTTTTTTTTTTTGGGAGAAAGTTTCAATTTATGGCGTCCGCTTTTGATGATAACTTTTTATTATCAAACCAAGACACTAGTCGGTTTTTGGTGTAGGTAGGGATTGCATCTCAGATCTCTTATTCAATTATCAGAAATTTTACCAGTTGAGCTAACTAAAACCCACTAAAATCTAGATTCCTTGTTCTTTCACTTTGCTCTACACATACGGTTCACATAGCCTGCTCTCTCTAAGCAAAATGGCTTCTAAAAATATGGTTGCCCTGCTATTAACCTACTAATGCTTAACTATCTATCAAAAAAAAAAAAAAAAACTAATGTTTAACTAGACTAGTTACATGCACTTTGCGCATGCAATAATGCTCTTTTTTATTTATTTGTTCATTTTTTTGTTTAATATTATAATTTTTAAAAGTGATATATAAATAACCATTTGTATATATATATATATATATATATATTTAAAGAAAAAGGTAAGGTAATATGGAATAATATTTAAAAATGAGATGAAGATGGTTTCAAAAAAATGAGATGAAGATAGTGTCTTAAGTTTTAGGCTGAATGGAGAAGATAAAGGAAAAAGCCTAAAATTTAGGAATAATAAATTACTCTTTTAACTAGTATGTGTTTTTTAATTGAAAATTATTTAACTTAAAAATATGGATATTTTAGAGAGTTTAAGAATTTGTGTCAGGGTATTTTAGAATGCAAAATATTGAAACCCAAACCACAAATCTTTTTATTAATAGTATAGAAGATTGTTAGATCTAAACCGATTGGTACTAGTCAACATATAAAAAAAAACAAGTACCCTTCCATGGTGTGATTGTGTAGAGCTTTGCCAAAAAAAAAAATGTTTGTTTGTTTGTTTTTATTTATTTTTTTATTTTTCAAAATATACACAAAATGTTTCTCTTACAATTCAAATGCAAATACTTTGTTACAAATAGTTACAAATGTCATTACAAGAAAGTCGATAACTTAAAAGAGAATTCAAAAATTATGCAGTTATAAGTTATAACTATTCATTTATTTATTGTTGCTCAAATAAATTATACCATAATGTGTCGTTGGGTATGTTTATCTTACAATTCAAATGCAAACACTTTGTTACAAATAGTTACAAATGTCATTACAAGAAAATCAATAACTTAACTGAGAATTAAAAAATTATGCAGTTATAAGTTATAACTATTCATTTATTTATTGTTGCTCAAATAAATTATACCATAATGTGGCATTTGGTATGGGGCAGGGATGACAATGGGGCGGGGCAGAGCCGAAGGATGGGATCTTTGTCCCCGCCCTACATGATTTTGTCTTGCCTCATCCCCGCCCCGTCCCGCATGACGGGAAAAACTTTCTCACCCCATCCCCGCCCCTTAGGGCCCTGCAAAACCTCATTCTACTCCATAAAACTCTACTTTTTGTTAATTTTCCCTATAGCTAGTACAATTTTTTTAATGAAATCTATTTCATTAATAAAAATATACTTGAAATTACAATTAAATTTATCCCATAAAATCAAATCAATTTTTAGAAAAAATTGAATAATATATCCAAGTGTTTAACAAGACAATTACACAAAAAAAACTCATAGTATAACACATAACAAAATAAAGGCAGAGAACCACATTGGATAGAATAAAATAAACAAATATTGATATGTTTATTTAAATAATAGGGTTTTAGGATATGAAAAATTTACAATTACAACCCTTAGCAATGCGGGGGAAAACGGGGCGGGGACATGGACTGAGACGGGGCATGGATGGGGACGGGGACGAGGAGGGGCGAGGTGGAGTGGGTCTAAAAAGTCTAAACCCATCCCTGCCCTGCCCCGTGATGCGGGGCTAAATCTTGCCCCATCCCACACCAATTACCTTTGCGGGGTAGGGAAAACCCGCACGGGGCAAAGCAGGGACGGGCGGGTTAAGCGGGGCGGGGCAAAATTGTCATCCCTAGTATGAGGTAATGTTTTAAGATTCTTAGGAATGTTGAAAGATTCCCACATTTGATTCCAAATCACACTAGGGAATTGGATGTCAAGAGTATCTAGATTCCCCCTCAACCCCCATTTTGTAGGAATGTAGATTCCCTTTAAAACAGGTAGGCATCTAGATTCCTAAACTTAAAGGAAATTGTATATATTTTTTTAAAATTTACAATTTTAACCCATTTTTTCCTTATCATTTAAGTAATGGAGATAAAATATAAAACAAATCATCAATATTTCTTCCCTTATCTTTATCCCTTCTCACCAAAATAACATAAACAAGATAGACAACTCTGTTGATATATCCATTAACAAAGTTCTATTCAAGTTTCATGTGTGAAAAAAAAAAGTTTGAAAAGAACCCTCCATTGTTGCCAGGTTTTCACTTTTACAGTTATGTGTGTTGCTCAACAAATTATGTATAATGTTCAACTTTTGCATAGACATGGAAAATACATCTAGTGAACTTGTCAATGAAGGAAAGAAAGGTCTAAAATTTCAATGGACACCAGAAGAAGATGATAACTTGGTTGAGTGTTTATTGGAAGTGCCTGGCGATGTTAAATGGAAAGCGGACAATGGTTTTAAGCCTGGTTTCACAGTTAAATTAGAGGAATTGATGGAGAAGAAACTACCAGAATATGGTATAAATGAAAGTCCACATATAGAATCTAGATACAAAATTTTAGGAAGAAAATATTCGGCAATATGACCACCATTGCATCTGCTTCAAGATTGAGTTAGAGGAAGTTGAGAGAAGAATGAAAGTATTCAATGAACTATTGAAAATAGAAGGACCATCTACATCAGAAATAATAGATTGCATTTGTTTCATTGTAGATGATCTGCTAGTATTTTATATACCTAAACATTGTCAGGTTGTTTTGTTATTTATAGCTCTTATTTGGGATTGGTTAGATGTTAAAATAAAATAAAAAATTTATTTTTATTAACAAGACATGATGTTGTGATTTCCATAAAGAACAATAATTTAAATAGTTATTTTTGAATTATAAATGTCATTTTGAAATGTTAGACTATATTTTTAATGAATTTGTTATGATTTATAGTTTATATGTTATTTGTCATTATTTATTTGAAGGAAGATACCAAAAAAAAAAAAAAAAATTGATATCGGGTTTACAAAATTTAAGGGTAGTATGAGAAAAATAAATGATTCTTTTAGGATTCTTAGGAATAAACCAAATATAAAAATCTCACACTCTTAAATTCCCAATTAAACCAAACATAGAAATATTTACATTCCCAGGCATCTAAATTGCAAGACATCACATTTCTAGGAATATAGATGCCGGGGGTAATATGGATTGCCCCATACCAGATGCCACCTAGGTTTGTGAACATAACCGTGCAACGAATAGGACTTAAAAAACAAAAAAAAAGGACTTTAAAACTAGTATATAAGAGTTAACAAGCGTATTTCTCTTTTCAGTTCCCTAACTAATAAGCAACCAAAAAAGTATGTATTTTTTTATCAAAAAAAAAGAAAAAAAAAGAGTAAGTGTGTGTTTGGATATAATGTTTATTGCATGTTTTGCGTTTGGCGTTTGAATAGTGGGACCCACGAAACTGTGTATGTTTCAGCCATTCACTCAGTTTGTCCATCCTTATTGGGACCGACGTGTACTTTTTGTGGTATTAATACCGCGTTTCAGCCACTATGCATTGTGCACGTTTTGCATTTGGCGTTTGAATAGTGGGACCCACGGCACTGTGCACGTTTCAGCCATTCACGCAGTTTGTCCATCCTTGCTGGGACTCACGTGTACTTTTTGTGGTATTAATACCACGTTTCAGCCACTATGCACTGTGCATGTCTCAACATTTATTTGCGTAACAGTTTATCCATCCTTGCTGGGACCCACTTGTGTAATGTTTAGTATAGTTTTAAAATTATTTACTACAGTATTTTTCAGTTTTTAGTTTTTAGCAAAATAAGCGGTATCCAAATAGATTCTAGGGTGTGTTTGGATACCGCTTATTTAGCTAAAAACTGAAAATTATAGTAAAATAATTTTTAAATTTGTGAATAATATATTCGGACCCATTTTTAATGAAAGTTTTGTTGAAAAAAGAGGTTTATGAGTCTCGTGAACAGTGTACGGGATCCACAGAAACGCGCTTCTCCAAAAAAAAAAAAAAAAAATAAGGCAGACGCAAAGAAGCTCTATCCAAACAGGTATTAAGTACTTCCGCGTTTCTATTTTAGATTTATGTGTCGGCCCTTTTTGTTTTGTGGTTGAAAAACTGATAAAATTCTTTCACACTACGTACCACTAGTAAGTGGTGATTCCAAAATTGGCTTCAACTCTTAACTGATAAGTTTTAATTTGAAAAAAAAAAAAATCAACTACGAATGCTCTAATTCCATCACTACACTATGATAGGTTATTAACTGTAGTCTGGAATGATTCCAAGATCTAAATGGATGGCTTTGAACTCTCAACTGGGTTTTAATTTGAACCATCTTTTTGAATCCCATAACCCCATTATTGAATCAGCATGTTCATGGATTTTGCAAGCTTAGAACACGAAAAGGTTACGCATCTTATAATCTTATCTTATCACATGACAGAAATGAGAATTCAAACAAAACAATGGTCATGTTTGAGTCTAAGTTGCATTGACACGGACACGGACATGGATACGACACGGACACAGATACGAGGATACAAATTTTTTTGAAAAATAAGGATATGACATGGAGTGGACACGGCAATTAAAAAATAAATTAAAATTTATATTTAGGCATATTTTTAAATATTTTTAGACATAAAATACGTTTATATCTAGAATTTAAATTATGTAAGAACTACAAATAAGTAAACTAACACCCAAAGTAGTACAATAATACACATAAAATGTTTAGAGTACAAACCAAAAGTTTAAATATGTTACATTCAACATCAAACTAAAAACTTAAAAGGAAAACATGCTTTAAACTTTTGGGATTAAAAAAAAAAAAAAAAAAATATATATATATATATATATATAGTGAGAGTGGGATTAAAAAAAAAAAACGCGTTATAACTTAAGTAACACTAACAGTACACAACATACTGAAAGAAAGAAAGGAAAAAAAAAAAATAGAGGGGGAGAGAGAGAAGAGAAGAGGTCAGACTCGGACCTGTCCACGTCGAGAGAGAGAGAGAGAGAGAGAGAGAGAGGGCACTACGTCGGCGATGACTGTCTATGGAGCTTGCCAACTTGCCGATCGGCCCGATCTAGCACTGGCGAGGGATAGAAGGCAGCAAGTAGAGGCCAGAGGGAGGGTTGAGTTGTGGGTTTCAACTTTCTTGGTGATGACTTCTCAGACTCTAAGCTTTTTTGTTTTTGTTTTAGGGTATATCACAAAATCAACGGTAATGATTTGTCCATCTGTCAAAATCTGTGATTTTTTTTTCACTGCTGGCGTGTCCACTGTGTTGGAGCCGTGTCGGAGAAGTGGAAAAAAAAAAAAAAAAAAAGGACACCGCTCGGACATCGGAGTTTGGCGAGTCGTTTTGGTATCCGTGTTCAACACGTGTCAGACACTGGTACGTCGCCGAAAATGGCGTGCCAGTGGAACCTAAGTTTGAGTAAGCCTACATTGCACATTGCAAAATCAATGATTGCAGTACTCTTTTTACTAGGAAATTTCTCCAATGATTCCAAGATTCAAATGGATGGCTTTGAACTCTCAACTGGGTTTTAAATTGCAAGACATCACATTTTTAGGAATATAGATGCCGGGGGTAATATGGATTGCCCCATACCAAATGCCACTTAAGTTTGTGAACAAAACCGCGCAATGAATAGGACTTAAAAAAATAAAAAAGGACTTTAAAACAAGTGTATTTCTCTTTTCAGTTTCCCTAACTAATAAGCAACCAAAAGAGTAAGTATTTTTTTATCAAAAAAAAAATAAAAGAGTAAGCATTTCCCCGCTTCTACTTTAGATTTCCGTGTCGGCCCTTTTGTTTTGTGGTTCAAAAACTGATAAAATTCTGTCACACTACGTACCACTAGTAAGTGGTGTTTGGAATGATTCCAAAATTGGCTTCAACTCTTAACTGATAAGTTTTAATTTGAAAAAAAAAAAAAAAAAAATCAACTATGGATGGTCTAATTCCATCACTACAGTACTCTACGACTTGTTATTAACTGTAGTCTGGAATGATTCCAAGATCCAAATGAATGGAACTGGGTTTTAATTTGAACCATCTTTTTGAATCCCATAACCCCATTATTGAATCAGCATGTTCTTGGATTTTGCAAGCTTAGAACACGAAAAGGTTACGCATCTTATAATCTTATCTTATCACATGACAGAAATGAGAATTCAAACAAAACAATGGTCATGTTTGAGTGAGCCTACATTGCACATTGCAGAATCAATGATTACAGTAATCTTTTTACTAAGAAATTTCTCCAACGATTCCAAGATCCAAATGGATGGCTTTGAACTCTCAACTGGGTTTTAATTTGAACCATCTTTTTGAATCCCATAACCCCATTATTGAATCAGCATGTTCTTGGATTTTGCAAGCTTAGAACACGAAAAGTTTACGCATCTTATAATCTTATCTTATCACTTGACAGAAATGAGAATTCAAACAAAAATATGGTCATGTTTGAGTGAGCCTACATTGCACATTGCAGAATCAATGATTGCAGTACTCTCTTTACTAAGAAATTTCTCCAACTGGCTATTTCCTCCTCATTTCCTGTCAAGTTCTCTCGTCCCTTACGTTATGTTACACTTTTAAGCCATTAAGTCACAATCTTCCATAGGTCGGTATAAGCTGTCAACACATTAATTAGCACTGTCCACCGAAAGTGTGGTTTAATTTGATGATAAGAATTCTTGTATCGCCTCACATAATACTTAGTAAGAGATGAACGGTTTGATTAATGATATTTTAACGAATGTATTGTGTCTACAATGATAGCCTCACCAAGGCTCCATTAGTACATGTGGTATGGGGTTGATCATAGATGAATCCACACCAAAAACTCCATTTTTTTTTTAAATTCAGATATTAAAAAAAAAAAAAAAAAGGCACTATCTCAGTCCCAGCCGAAAAATATGAATACGATTGCTTAGTCAAAGACTCAAAGTAACGTACTAACATCTTATCTTGTGGAAATTGGAAAAATTCAGCGCACATCAAAGCATTAAATCCCCTATTATGGTGGGCGCTGCTGAGGCAGTGCGATTAGACAACCAAGTCTATGTGTATAATAGTATTTGGAATTTGAAACTTTTTGGTATGTTCCTTTGGCCTTTCTGTCTTGTGGCAATTGAGAAGAGGACTCACTCTATATATTTTTATTTTGCTAAATAACTTACTCTCTTTTTTTCCCTCTGTAATTTAATTCTGCGTGTTGGTTAGGTTCTTGAAAATTTCTGAAATAAAAGTATAAAGCAGCCCAGCCAGAGTTTCTCTGCAAGTCTTACGCTTCAATCTTTTCTTTTGGTCAAAGAAAATGATTTTTATCATAAACCTTCCATTTATGGTATATATGTTCAAATACTTCGACCTTTCTGCATTTATTTTGATTGTTTGACACAAGCATATAGTGACAAACATTACATGTTGATGGAGTCTTTTGACTTACTTATTATCTATATTGAATATTATAGTAATTTCGGAATGTCCTTCCATAATTTACTTAGTTTTGTTGGAAATTTCTTTAAAATCCTTTTTTGACTTATTATGAGGGGTTTTTTTTTTTGGTGTGTGTGGGGAAATAAATACTAAGTCTTATAAAAGAAATAATTTGATAACCCTAATTATCTTCTCAAAAATGGATATTACCACCTTAATTACATGTAGATAACACTGTAAAAAGTTGTTTGGCTTTGCTCCAAGAGATCCTCCCATTTCGGTAGAGAAGAAGGCTTCTCCTAAACAATAAACATATATAAGTGGGACTCTTTGAAAATTAATTTGGTAGCCCTTTGGGTCAAAAATTTACTTGTATTATTTATTAGTGTGAGAGCACCATTTGGTAATTGGGGTTTTAAGATCATAAGATGTCAAGTTCGTGTTGAGCTAGAGTTTGTTGAAGGTTTATTTGGATTTGTATTAGTGTTTGTTTGTAAGAGGTATTGAGTGCATTTGCGTTTGTGAAGGTTGAGTATTGTTCATGAGAGTCTATAAGTTGGTTTGTGGTAGTTAGCAAATTCTATGACAAACTTCATTGAGTACGTAATATATTTTCAAGAGTTCAAGAATAAAAGTCCATGATGCAGCTCAAGGAAGACAAAATTTTGAAGATTTTGACAACCTTTAATTGATGCTTGATTGATCAAACTTTGACAGCCTTTCAATCGTGGCGCAATCAATAATCAAAAGGTGATTATCGACAATGCCTTGCATGATCAAGAATCATAAAACCTGTAATCTTATTTTAATTAGTCAGTTGTTGCCATAGTTTTTGTGCGCTACATGCAAACATATATAAACCACTTTAAAGCATGATTTGCAAAGAGATTTTAGAGAGCTATGCCATGAACATGAAGAAAAGAAAACCTAAATCTATTTTCACCAACCTGTGAGTCTAGAAGATCAATCTTAATATGGTGTTGTTATAATTTGTTGATCAAGAAGGTTGAAGCCGTGGACCTATTCCTAGTAGTTTGTTGTAGAGCTAAAATTTTCAAGGTGGTTCTTGAAGTCAGTTAGTCGAATTGATCATGAAGGATATTTAGAATAGAAGAGTTTAGGGTTCTGGATCTGATTGTGGGGTCATGTTAGAATGTCATGTATCGAGTAGAGTATAGAGATAAGAGTTTGTTGAGGTTCAAAAAATTAAAAGGCTACAAATAGGCCCAAAGAAAGTAAAGAAACATTGGGCCCATTTTACACAAGAAGAAATAAATGAGGATGAGCTCTCACAATAAAGAAAAGAAAGAAAGAAAGGGGAAGAGTCCCAGAGGACCTGATCCAAAGATCCACGGGAAAGGCCCAAGAAAACAACAGAATCAGCGAGCTAAAGAAAAGCCCAGAAAGAAGAACTGGATCGGGATCCCAGAAGCACCCAGAGGCAGAGGATCCCTGGATGCGCGAAGTGAAATTAAAGCAGATTTAAAGAAAGAAAAGAGACAAAAGGCATGCGGCCCTTGTGCCCCAGACACGCAGTGGAAGTACAACGCAAAACGCAGGAGTTTGGGTCCAACCATTTGGAGAAAGAGACAAGGAAGAGTACAACTGGGAAAGCTGGAGCGCTGAGGAGGAAAAAGCCAAAAGGCTTCAGGTCAGCCAACGGAAAATTCTGGAAATGGAAAGCTAGCTAAGAGACTTTCATCTTGTCGCAACAAAAAGCAGGAAACCATGAAAAAAGGGAAACGACATGACCCTGAAGCAAACTGGCACGGCACAAACTCTAAGGGGCAAAAGGGGGAAATCGTTAGTACCCTGAGACCCGAAGTTGTGCTATAAAAAGAGGAAGGGGTCCAGGCTACAAGGGGAGGAGATTTTTCGAAGAGAGAAATATAGAGAATTCATTAAAGGCGTTAACAATTGCCTTCAGTAGTGGGACGAAATTGTAGAAGAAATACTCTGTAAACATAAGAGAAAACAGAGGAGCCACTCCCGGTATCCCAGAGACAGCCCCTATAGTACATGCTCGGATTCAACAAGTTCAAACTTTGCAAGTCTTTGAAGTCCAAATAACTATCAAAGTCTGTAACTTTTGAATTCAGTTGAACCTTGCACCACGTCTTAGTGGGCACTGTAATCACAACTAAAGTAAATTAATAAAATTTATCCCACTAATTAAAGGATCCCCAACCTATTCTTACATTATATTGCACTTATTATATATACCTTTACTGTTAAAATGTCGTTCAATATGGATATGCTTTCTTTGTTAGCTATTTTGTTGTAGGAAGTTCGTTCTGTGCACCAACCGATTCTTAAACAGCCCTTTAGCTGCAGTGAATCGAGCCCAGTCCACCAAGAACATTTTCATTTGGCCCAAGATCCTTGGGCTATAGTGCTGAAGAAAAAAGGCACTCTCACAGAGTTTATCCCATATCGTAAGACTTTGATTTTATTAGTGAATTCATTTCTCGGTTCATTGTGATTTTTTTCCTTTGTAGATTCTCAATCAGTTTTGAAAGTTCAATATGTGTGTAAAACACCCTTGAACGTTTAGACCCCAAATTACAAATTATCAATTCAAGCTTATTATCAAACAATTAATGTGCGGAACATGAACATAAACTAAACACAGAATTGATAAACAATCTAAGCCAATTATAATCACATCCACAACAGAAAATAAAAGGCAAAAATAAAGGGAAGAGAGATGCAAACACAAGGACAACACGCGATGTGTTATCGAAGAGAAAATCGAAGACCTTGGCGTAAAACCTCTCTGCCGCCTCCAAGTGGTCAATAATCCACTAGAAAATGTAGTTGGGATACATGAACAGTAATAGACCCTCCAAGCCTAATCTACCCAGGTACCTAAGCCCTCTAAGCTTCTTGCTCCAACGAGGTTGCACCGAACCTTTTTCTTCTCTAACTTACCGGATTCCACTATAGCCCATAGCATCAACCAATAACCATTGGTTCATTCCCAAACTGCTTCCCTTAATACCAAAAGACCTTCTCACAGACGTGGGTGTGGTGAGACAAGGATTTGGTCAATAACCTCTTAAGAATTTATCAATGGAGAGGAAGAGAGTAGAGGAATTTGAGGAGCCTCTTAGTGAAGATTGGGGATGAGGCAATCTTGTTTTTCTCTAGGGTTTCTCTCTCAATTTTTCTCTTTGGAAGCTCTTTACATTTCGTGGGAATGAGAGGTATTTATACTAGGATGAGAATGGAATGTGAAACGTCAGTTTTTCCCAAACAGGGCATTTTGGCGACTTGACCTCGCGACTGGGTTGAGTCACGAGCTAACGGCCTGGCCAGCCTGGGACTTTTGTCCTGTAGTGCAACAGCTGGCGCAACTCTTCAGCTTCTGACATGCTTGGCACGTGTGCAACTTCTGGCGACTTGCAAGCCGCAAGTCACCCGCGAGATCCAATCGCGAGTCTCTGTTTCTTTGCACAATCTTGAGCATTTCTTCACACTCTCTCATCACTACCTTTACAAGTTTCCCACCTAAATATAGGGTTACTAAGTGCTAAATTACAAGCAAATTGACACGGAATAAAGCCAACAAGATGGTTGATAAAATTCAACCTTACAATCTCCTCATTTGGCTATTCCGTGATAAAACCCTAAAACAAACTCTAGATTTAATGCGTGAGTTTGGAACAGTTGAAAAACTCACTCACACCTAACTCTAGAATCTGTGAAGCTTTTGAACCATAAGAACAAGTACTCCTAAAACACAACAACACAATAAATTCATTGTATGCAGAAAACTTGAAATGCAAATGGAGCAAGCACAATGCGATCAAGCACAATGGAATAAAGCAATAAACCATGGCAAGACCAAAACAGGTAATCACTATAACCAAGTGATCACAATGCTCATTCACACTTGGAATGAACATCTAGACATTCAAGTTGACAAGCGCAACAGGTAATCACTATAACTAAGTGATCACAATGCTCATTCACACTTGGAATGAACGTCCGGACATTCAAGTTGACAAACACAAGGTAAATCACTTGAATGACCAACACTCAACCAATGTACAGTACATGAAGTATGTGCATCTACGAAAAATCCTACAAGGGCACAAGAGTGACAGTCCTTAAAAGGAAATGCATAACATTTAGTTAGAAGTACTGATTTAACAAAGCACAAAGGCTGCATAAAGCAAGGTACAAACCATAAAGCCTACAAAGTGCATAGAAACAAATCCTAAAAGATTACAAAAGTAATATGGGTACAAACCAAAAAACATAAACCTTAAAAACCTACAAAGGTACCAGGTACAAACTATAAAGTACTTCATTTATCATATCACTCCCCCTGTCATGAATCATAGGAGCCGTGATGAACTTGGAATATATATACTTGTAACCTGAAACACTTGCACAAAACACATTAGACCCTCAAAGTAAAGCAAGTAATAAACGGGCAAGTATAATGTAACAAGTGAATTGCGATCAAGTAAACATGATGTGAAACATGTGAGCAACTTGACCATACACCAAACACCAAAAAAAAGTTTTCTTATTAACTCAATGTCTTTTCCCCTAGTGTATATGCATCTCCCTTATGGAATATCTCTCCCTCCACAAATGTGCACGAGAAATAGAATTTCTCCCCCTAAGAATGTGTACAAGGGTCATATAGAAATGACAAAAACTCTCCGGTATACTCTCTAGAGTATACTCTCTTCCTTTTTTTCAGGAATAGACAAAGGGTCAAGGAAAAACGAGGGCAAGAGATGAAGGTATGAACAATGATAATGATGCATGAGGGGTGCAATGATGCATGAGGGGTGCGAGATGAATGAGAAAAAGAAGCTCAATCCTAAGACATGACATGCTAAGATGAAGAAACAATGTATGAACCAATGTATGATAAGGGTAGCAAGGTGTGTGCAAGAGGTGGCTATGTGCAATGCATGACCAATGCATGAAAAATGCACATGTGGGGCAAGGTGTGTTAAATATACAACCAATGAACCAAACATGTTCTTAATGAGGAAACATGACAAACCCCAAAGTTTGATACTCATTGGAGTCCAAACAAGCGAGAAAATACCTAAGAGGCATTTTATCAAACACCTAGCATGCACACTATGAAGAACAAAGTGAAACAATGCATGAACATTATGAAAACCACCCTTAATACATGTTCTTTTTGCCACAAGGGGCCAACATCCAAAGCAAAACATTAAAAGAAACCAATCTCATACAAAAATTTGACCAAAAAATAAGTTTTCCCAACCCTTATGATAAAAATCCCAACTAAGAGCACAAAACTCACCAAAACATAATTCAAGGATCCAAAACAAAGAAAAGAGTTTCAAATTACCTTAGAGATGTTAATGGAATGAAAAACCATTCAAATTGATTGGGTTTAGATATAAAAATATTGAAAGAGGGGTTTAAGAGAGGATGTGAGAGGTTTAAAACAAGTTTCTCACGAAAAAACTCTTTAAAAAGCTGATTCTGGGCATTTGGCAACTGGGCGAGTTGCGAATGAGTCGCCAGTGAGCCGCGAAACCATTCTGTGTGAACTCGCGACTGGGCAAGTCGCCAAAACGAGTCGCCAAAACTCGCAGCTTGGTTTGGTTGGTTGCAAGTCGCCAAAATGAGTTGCCAAAAATTCTGACACATGTTTTTCAACCCAGAACATGTTTAAACACTGAAAAACAATGTAAGCACTAAACATGAACACAAAAAGTGATAAAAATCACTTCCAAAAACATATAAAATGATCAAAAATCTTTTTGGATTGATCCATATAAAGATGAGCACACACACATTACATTTAAACAAGTACAATTGAACAAATGAATAATGCATTAATTGAACATTAGGCATGTGTGTTGTGTGTGTGTATCAAGTGTGAAATAGATCTTAGTCTAGAGTAAAGTTTCAATGATCAATTCAATCAAGTCATACACAACTAGTGCTAAGACAAGTGGTCTATCTCAATTATAGAAATGAACATATATGACCTCTCACAAGAAAATGATTACATATCTTTGAAACTTTTCATTTGGCTTCTTTACAATTCATAACATTTGATTATTTTGAATCAATACATCTCATTTTGAGATCGATGCCTGAAATTTTTGATATTTCAATTTGATGAATAAGCCTTTAGCTTTTGGGCATCATACATTTTCATAAAAGTCGCTTTCCCTTTTTCCTAATCAAATACTAGTACGTGCGACAGGCTTTTGCAGTTCAATATCTCTTTTCATTTGGAAATTTACATTTGATGAGTTCTTTAAGCAAAAATAACAAAATAAAGAGTGGGAAGATATATAGGCACAAGTCTATGCATGTCTCAAAACCAACAAGACTATTGACTAATCATTCATGACAAGCTTGAAGATCGATTTACAACAATTACACAAAGATGTCAAGATTTTTTCCACAAAGATATAAGTGCATAAAGAACAAGCTAAGATCGTAAATGCATAAAGCCATTTGTACGAAGGTACAAGGCAAAACTCACATGTGATATGTGCTCAAACATATACGATCAAACTTTTTGAATTTTTGAATTTTTATGTGATTTTGAATTTTTACTCACACAAAACTAAAACATAAAAGTAAGATAAAAACAAAAGCAATGCATACTAATAAATGCAAAATGCACAAATGCATGAAGATATGATAATCAATGCATGAAGGGTCCTACAAAGATCGAAAGAATTAGATCAAAGACCAAAAGAGCAAAAACTCAACCATATGAACCCTTCCTCATCCAAACAGAACGATTGTTTGGAATGAGTGTCTTAAAAGAAGTGAGACGAGGGTTGAAAGAATGAGAACCGGAGATGCACATAGTCAAGGAGTTAAGAGCATTAAACACTTTCTTTAACAACATGCTATTATCACTCAAATTCGGTTTACCCTTTTTAGCACAACTTCCAAGAAGGTTAATTTTCTCTTTTCTTTTGATTCTTTTAAAAGCATGAAACTTAGAGCATTGAGGTCTTAGATGACCAAAGGTACCACAATGGTGATAAACAATGCGTTTAGGTTTACTAGGTTTTTTGGGAAGAGATCTAACAACATGGTTTTGTTCTCTCTTCAACTTATGACATTGAGGTTTTATATGACCAATCACACCACAATGGTGGCAAATTGGAACAAACTTAGATCCATCCGAAATCTTAGGTTGAGACCTAAACGGAGGCTTTGACTTAACAGCCTTTCTCTCCACCTTTTGATTTCTTTTGTATGGAGGAATGTACATCGATTTGTCTTTTGAGGTAGAACACACAATAGGCACACAATCAGGTATCACAATATGATTGCAACAAATATTTTCGCCATTTTTAACAATAGGTTCAGCAATCAAACACTTGGCATGCATCTTAAGAGATTCATTTTTACATTTTAACTCATCAATAAGTTTGTTAGATAAAACAAGTTTAGCATCTAAGTCCATATTCAAACATTCAAACTCTTTCTGCTTTTCAAGAGAAATTTCAGCAAGTTTTTTATATTTCTCAACCAATTTATTGGATTCATTAAGCTTAGCAGTCAAATCATCATTTTCACAAAATAACTTGCTCAAATTTTTTTGAAACTTCTTAGCATTTTTCTTCAAGAGTTTGTCATTTGGAATATCAACAACATCCAAAGATTCATGTAACATAGCATCACAATTATGAGGATTATCACTCATAGAGGCATTTTCACAAACACGTGACATGTTACATTCATCATCAATCAAATCATATAAAGAGGCATACAAAGCATAATCCATGGTAAATAAACCAAGGGGTCAAGGATCACACTCAGGTATTAAAACTACAACAAGTGTATCCGCTTTGATACCAAATGAAAGTTCAATATGTGTGTAAAATACACTTGAACGTTTAGACCTTAAATTACAAATTATTAATTCAAGCTTATTATCAAACAATTAATTACGGAACATGAACATAAGCTAAACACAGAATTGATAAACAATCTAAGCCAATTATAATCACATCCACAGCAGAAAATAAAAGGCAAAGATAAAGGGAAGAGAGATGCAAACACAAGGACAACACGCGATGTGTTATCGAAGAGGAAATCGAAGCCCTCGGCGTAAAATCTCTCCACCGCCTTCCAAGCGGTCAATAATCCACTAAAAAATGTAGTTGGGATACATGAACAACAATAGATCCTCCAAGCCTAATCTACCTAGGTACCTAAGCCCTCCAAGCTTCTTGCTCCAACGAGGTTGCGCCGAACCTTTTTCTTCTCTACCTTACCGGATTCCACTATAGCCCATAGCATCAACCAATAATCATTGGTTCCTTCCCAAACTGCTTCCCTTAACACCAAAAGACCTTCTCACAGACGTGGGTGTGGTGAGACAAGAATTTGGTCAATAACCTCTCAAGGATTTATCAATGGAGAGGAAGAGAGTAGAGGAATTTGAGGAGTGTTTTAGTGAAGATTGGGGATGAGGCAATTTTGTTTTTCTCTAGAGTTTCTCTCTCAATTTTTCTCTCTGAAAGCTCTCTACATTTCGTGGGAATAAGGGGTATTTATACTAGGATGAGAAAGGAATGTGAAACGTTAGTTTTTCCCAAACAGGGCATTCTGGCGACTTGACCTCGCGATTGTGTTGAGTCGCGAGTTCAAGCCGCGAGCTAACGGCCTGGCCAGCCTAGGACTTTTGTCCTGTAGTGCAATAGTTGGTGCAACTCTTCAGCTTCTGACATGCTTGGCATGTGTGTAACTTCTGGCGACTTGCAAGCCGCGAGTCACCCGCGAGATCCTGTCGCAAGTCTCTGTTTCTTTGTACAATCTTGAGCATTTCTTCACACTCTCTCACTCACTACCCTTACAAGTTTCCCACCTAAATACAGAGTTACTAAGTGCTAAATTACAAGTAAATTGGCACGGAATAAAACCAACAAGATGGTTGATAAAATTCAACCTTACAAGTTTTCGACTTTGTCACTATATCGTTGTCTCTTATTTATTGCTTGCTTATGAATTGGACAACTTTGGTGATGTGTTGGTTTCATTAATTAAATTAATGTCATTTTAATCACATAATTGAATTAATTAGAAATTAATTTATTAATCCGCTGTATAATTATTTCTGGGTCAAACCGATCTCAATTGGTGGCCAAAAGCCTGTAAGAGAATCAGCATTTTAATTTTAAGGTACAAATACAAATAATTGATTTTCAATACACAGCTAATAAAGGTCATGGAGGTACCCAGGATGTAAGACCTTAACAGTGCTATTGCTCGACTTTTCAAGAACACGTGTCTTTAGCCAAAAAACAAAAACAAAAAACAAAAAAGGAACATCTCATTTGCTTTACTTTTTTTTTTTTTGTTTGTTCCTCTTTTCGAGTTCTTTTTGTGCATCTTTCTCAAAAGGAGAAATACCAAATGCCCAAAGAGTAGGTTTATTTTGAGCAGCAAAGCCCACAGTGCTATATAAAATGTGCAAAGAAAAAGAGCAACCATTACCAATACCAGATGAAGCTTGCACTATTGCCAGTTCTGCAGATTCAGCAGAATTTTGTAGCTTGTTGATAAGTGATGAAGTCAAGGATTTCACCAATGAGCCGCACGGTACCTACGCGCTTGAATATTGATCTACACAACACAAAAAAGGGAAAACCTTATAGAGAGCACCGGTGTGGTGCCGGCCGAAGACCCTCCGAAGGTTAAGTTAGAAAATATGCTCACAACTCTAGAGTGCTAGAGAGGGTAAAATTATGCGTACCTTGATTAGTGAGGGTCATGGAGCTTTTATAGTAGTAGAGGGTGGACTTCTCTTACTTGGAGTAGAAGTCGTTTCCATGTAGGAATCCTCTTCATCGTGGATCGCGGGATCTCTTCCTTATAAGACTCTTATATCAAACGTGGACCGCAAGCACCTCTTACCAAAGGTCCTTATGGCCTTTGGGCCTACTGACATTTCATATTGGGCCCGTCCATTATTGGCCCACAGTGACGTACCGTCAGGCCCACTTTGTGCCCAAATTCTTCCTCTTCAGTTGCCCCCTTCACCTCATGGGTCCGTCAGACTTTAGTGGACGGAATCAAGGGGTGACGATAATACCGGGGCATGACGGTTAAAAGAGGCTGTGGGTCGTCGGTCCTAGTCACCAAGCATAACGGTAAGAAGGCTCAAACAGTTAGTAATCTGGTGATCAACAAGGACTGATATGCATTAAATGGCCATCGACACGTGTCACGTTTTTAAAGGCCATTAGATGGGATCGAGGCGTCGCTTCGTCTTCCGTGCACTTCTCTTATAAATACAGGTTCCTCCTCCTCTCATTTTTCACTTTCAGAAAGAATTTCATTGTCAGAGAGAGACCGTCGCACCTGTCAGAGAGAGACCGTCCACCTACTGCAACCGTCAGCGATACCTCCGTTCAATCTAATTTTTCCAGGTACGCCATTTCTATCCGTCTTATATTTAATTCCTTATATTAACTAAGAAGAAAGAATTTCCTTTCTTTCCCGTCATATTTTGAAATATCCATTATAGCCTTAGGTTTTGTCCTTACCTGTAGGAAAATGTCTAGTGCGTCAAGTAATCAGTCCGTCGTTCGCGACGGCGAGTGTTATGAGGAGGTGTATCCGTCAGGTCACAAAGACCGAGAGGATTTGAGCGAGGATAGGAGTCCGTCTTCATCTTCTCCTTCCTCAACAAATGAGGATGTGGAAATCGTAGAAATAGATGAAGAGCAAGTAGGCGAATATAGATCCGTCGTGGGAGCGGACGGACTTAGGCTGTTCGTCATGCTGCCGGAGTGGACAGTCAACGCATTTACTTCAAAAATCAAGGAGCCACATTTCAGCACCATTAGGGACAACTACCAAATCCCCGAATATATCCCCCTCCGTCTACCTTATAAGTCTGAGAAGTGTTATTACCAGGGGGTCGACGGCGTTGGGATATATGAGCAGGTGCTCAAGGCTGGCCTTAGATTCCCACTGAGTTCACTCCATCGCGAACTCCTACAATATTTGGGATTGTCCGTCAGCCAGATATCCCCAAACGCCTGGCGAGTCTTTATTGCCATGGAGGTGCTATACGGAGCCATGTCGGACGGTAGGCGTAGGCTGACGGTGAGGGAATTCCTCCACTGTTACCGTCCAGACGAAATAGATAAATCGAGGGGAATGTATAGCTTCGTCCCCAGGAGCTCCCTCTTGAAGGTTATCTTCGAAACTCCGGATTCAAATAGAGACTGGAAGAGCCGTTACTTCTTCATAGAAGGTGACGGTTGGATGTGCCGTCCTGGGGAGACGGATTACATGCCCGTTGACACAACGTGGGGCATTTTAGCCGAGTCTGGTATACCCGTCATAACAAAATATCTTACCTTCATCTTTATTTTAGTTGACACAGTTTTCACTTAAACTATTCAACCGTCTGTTTTTTCAGTCCGTCGGCGCCCCCAGATAGAATTAGAAGAATTCAACTTCTTGGAAAAGATTTTTAAGAAGACATCGTCGGAGGAAAGGACCTGGGCAAAACTCGTCACCCTTGATACTATTCATTGGTATTGTGACGGTCCTGATCCATCTCCAGCCGCAAGAAAGTACGACGAGAAAGTCCGTCAACGTAAGTTTCAAATTTTAGAACCTTCTTTCTACTCCGTCTACTACTCTTTTTCACAGTTTACTCCGTCTACTTTGGCAGAAATGGAAGACGCAAAGAGAAGGGCGCTGATTCGAGCAAATGCGGCAAAGAAAAGGGGGACGGGTGATGCTGAGCTGAAGGAGACGGGTACCCAAAACCCGTTAGCGAAGAGAAGACAACCCTTGAAGGGAGATCGTCCATCCAAGAAACCCAAGGTTCCACTGGACCCCGTCCTAGGTCTTATGGCTGGAGGAACAAAATCCGTCACCCCAGTTAAGCACGGGGTTGGCAAGGGCCTTATGGGGGGTCCGTCGACTGGTGACAAGAAACCTCCTCCCCTTCTCAGGGACGACCCTAAATATGCTTTGGAGCAACTCTCCTCCATTATGACCTCCGAGGATTATGAGGACCTGAGTAATCACTCAACGGAGACGATGGGCGAGACGGGCCTCTTCAGTATAGCTCAGGTAATGGTCCTTCAATTTTATTATTTTTATCCGTCTATACTTCGTTTGCATATGAGACTAATTTTTCCGTTCTTCAGGCTATGGTGATGATGAAGGGTCTCTTTGGACGGTGCTTGAACCATGAGACGACCCTGGGCCGTTTAAGGGAGAAGGCTCAGGTGACGGAGGACCAGCTGGCCCAGCTTCAAGCCTGGAAGGTTACTCAGGAGAAGAAGCTGAAATTGGCTGAGGAGGTACGGGACCAATACTTTGAGGCGACGGAGGAAATGAAGAAAACAATTGAGAAAAAAGATGTGGAACTCCGTCAAGCTAAGGAGGTTGCTGTGCTCGAGTATCGGGACTCGGATGCTCTCCTGACGGAGCTAGGGGTATCATATGCCGACGGATTTGATGAGGCTCTCCGTCAAGTTAAAGCTCTTTACCCAAAGCTCGACTTGACATCCGTCAACATAGATGCCGCGGGACAAGCGTCCGTCCATCCTGCGCAATCTGAGGACACGGAGGAAATTTTTGGAGAGAAAGCCGTCCCCGATGCTCCTCTTGACCAGCCAGTTGTGGACGATGACCCAAAGGAAACTTCTGCCCGTCGCACGGAAGAGAATGAAGCCCCCGTCATATGATAATTTTTCTTTTTGTTTTATAATTTTTGTAGATTATTTGGAGAACAATTTATGACTTCGTCATGTTTTCGTTTTTTGAGAACACTTTGTTTTTTGGGTATGTACTTTGCTTTAACTTTGCTCTGTTTAATTTAACAAGTGGATTGACATACTCCGTCGTGTAGAATTCACCCCGTTCACATCATATATTTTTTTTTAAGCTTATTTTTTGAGTGACTCCGTCCACATGGATGGTTTTACACAAGTGATGTTAGTTGGATATGATTGTCAATTTATCACCGTCATGGAACACGTAGGTTAAGGGAATTTTACTTTTTGATCCGCTCGTGTTTTGCGAATCAGGAAGTTTATAACGTCCGTCCATGTTTTTGACTGTAATAACCGTCCACTTTATGGGAGTGTGTAAACCTGTTTCTTTCATAGATATTGTAGAATCCGTCTGCTTTGTTTTGTTTATCCGTCTAAGTTGACTTCATGATTTGATTACTTTTTACACTGACTCTGTTGAATTGTATCCGTCTCCTATTGGACAAGTTGTTATCATCCTCTTGGGATGATCCGTCCACTTTGTTGGCTAAGTTTCGTACGTCCTCTATGGACTTGGACTTTCATCCTCGCGGGATTATCCGTCCACCGTGCGGACTTTTCTCCGTCCGCTATGGGAAAGTTTTTTATCGCTTTATGATGATCCGTCCACCGTGCGGACTTTTACCCGTCCTCTATGGGACTTTAGGTTTTCATCCCTTTGAGATGATCCGTCCACAGTGTGGACTTTTACCCGTCCTCTATGGGACTAAGTTTTCATCCCTTTGAGATGATCCGTCCACCGTGCGGACTTTTACCCGTCCTCTATGGGACTTTAAGTTTTCATCCCTTTGAGATAATCCGTCCACAGTGTGGACTTTTACCCGTCCTCTATGGGACTTGAGTTCTTTATCCCTTTGGGATGATCCGTCCATTGTGTGGACTTTTACCCGTCCTCTGTGGGACTTTAAGTTTTCATCCCTTTGAGATGATCCGTCCACAGTGTGGACTTTTAC
This sequence comes from Quercus ilex subsp. ballota, assembly GCA_032727855.1. Taxonomy (NCBI): domain Eukaryota; kingdom Viridiplantae; phylum Streptophyta; class Magnoliopsida; order Fagales; family Fagaceae; genus Quercus; species Quercus ilex. Next base: position 74,597 of record JAVFWQ010000017.1, read on the forward strand.
CCGTCCTCTATGGGACTTGAGGTTTTTATCCCCTTGGGATGATCCGTCCATTGTGTGGACTTTTACCCGTCCTCTGTGGGATTTTAGGTTTTCATCCCTTTGGGATGATCCGTCCACTGTGTGAACTTATTTTTGTTCGTGTAGGGAAATCACAGTAGTCTGAACACTCTCTTTATTGAAAAATAATGATGAGAAAAATGTACCTGCCCCCTTGGGCTTAAAAAGGTACTTGTAGAAAAATTGTTCGAAGTAGAGAGCTAAAACTTAAGTAATAAGTAAATTGTCTGAGGTAAAGAACTTTATGATAAACTAAGCAAAACATAGTAGTAAACTGGAAACTGGGGGGTAGTCGACGTTCTGCATGGCGTCCCTACTGGTAGTACCTCCGAAGGTGCTCTGTGTTCCATGGGTGTTGAAGCTTCTGTCCGTCCATGGTTTCGAGGTGGTAGGTCCCTTTTCTTTGCCAAGACGAGATTCTGTATGGTCCTTCCCAGTTGGGGCCGAGCTTTCCTTGCGCTGGATCTCTGGCAGCTCCCATTACCTTTCGTAGCACAAGATCCCCAATCCGGAAGTCCCTATGTTTGACATTGGAGTTGTAGTATTTCGCCATGAGGTTCTGGTACCTAGCCAACCTCTGCTCTGCTGTAGCCCGGACTTCGTCTATCAGATCCATCTGGAGACGCAAGGCTTCTTCGTTGTGATCCCTGCTGTAGTTCTCCACTCGATAGCTAGTGAGCCCGACCTCTGCTGGGATGACGGCCTCACACCCGTATGTAAGTCTGAACGGCGATTCTCCAGTTGGTGTTCTTGTGGTTGTACGGTATGCCCACAAGACGCTTGGTAGTTCGTCAGGCCAGATGCCCTTTGCCCCCTCGAGCCAGGTCTTGATGATCTTCAGCAAGGATCGGTTCGTGACTTCTACTTGCCCGTTGGCTTGAGGGTGTGCAGGCGATGAATAGTGATTTTTGATCCCCAGTTCTGAGCAGAAGCCCCTAAATGCTCCGTTATCGAACTGCTTTCCGTTGTCGGAGACGAGCACCCTGGGTATTCCGAACCTGCATATAATATTCCTCCAAACAAAACTCCGGATGTTCTTCTCCGTGATAGTGGCCAAGGCCTCTGCTTCTACCCATTTGGTGAAGTAGTCGATTCCAACTACCAGAAATTTGAGCTGTTTTGCGGCCATCGGGAAGGGGCCCATGATATCTAGTCCCCATTGGGCAAACGGCCAAGGGGCCGTCATGGGTGTCAGCTCCTCGGTCGGCTGCCTGATCAGGTTACTGAACCTCTGACATTTGTCGCATGCTTTGACGTATGCTTGTGCGTCTCTTTGCATTGTTGGCCAGTAGTACCCCGCTCTGATCAGTTTGTTTACCAAGGATCGTGCCCCTGAATGGTCTCCGCAGATGCCCTCATGTACTTCCCTTATTACGTAGTCGGCTTCGTCTTGACCCAGGCACCTTAGGTACGGGCGTGAGAACCCTCTTTTGTATAGGATATTATTGATCAGTACAAATCGCGAGGCATGGACCTTCAGCTTCCTGGCTTCGTTTTTTCCTTCGGGTAGTGTGCCCATCTTCAGGTATGCTATCAGCGGCGTAGTCCAACAATCTTCAGAGTTCAGCTCCTGCACTTTTATTCCGTCATCAATTAGTGAAGAGGGCTGCACAAATGACAATACCTGTTTGGGAACGATCATGGGTTCTGCTGAGGCTGCCTTCGCTAGACGGTCAGCACATTCGTTTTCTTCCCTTGGGATCTGAACGAATTTCACTGTGAGGTCATTGATCCGTTTCTTTACTTCGTCCAGGTACTTTCTCATCCTCTTGCTCTTGCATTCGTAGATGCCATTGATTTGATTTGTTATCACCTGGGAGTCGCAATGTATGATCATGGATTCTGCGCCTGCTGCCTTCGCGAGGTCTAGTCCTGCTACCAAAGCCTCGTATTCGGCCTCATTGTTGGTTGTGGGGAAGTCCAGACGAATCATGCATTCGATTTTATCTCCGTCGGGGGTATGGATTAGTACGCCGGCTCCTCCTGCATGCTTGTTGGAGGATCCGTCCGTGTAGATGCTCCATTGAGCCTGTGTGTCTTTCCCCACGTCTTCTGTCCTGGAAAATTCTGCAATGAAGTCGGCCACGGCTTGTCCCTTAATTGCATTTCGCGGACGATACTGTATGTCAAATTCGCTCAGTTCAACCGTCCATAGGGCCATGCGTCCTGCGGTATCCGGGCTACTCATGGCTCTCCGCAGGGGTTGATCCGTTAGGACCACTATTGTGTGCGCCTGGAAGTATGGTTTGAGCTTTCTTGCCGCAGTCACTAGCGCGAAAGCCAATTTCTCCATTTTAGAATACCTTTCTTCTGCTCCCTGGAACGCCCTACTTACGAAGTAGACGGGTTTCTGTGATCCATCCTCCTCCCTAATTAGTGCCGCGCTGACTGCTGCTTGTGAAACCGCTAAATAGAGGTAGAGTTCTTCCCCCGGCTTTGATGGACTTAGCAACGGCGGGGACGACAGGTACTCCTTCAAGTCCTCAAATGCTTTCTGACATTCGTCCGTCCATACGAATGACTTTTTTAACGTACGGAAGAACGGGAGACACTTGTCCGTCGCCTTTGAGACGAACCGATTCAGAGCTGCAATCTTACCGTTCAATCTCTGCACATCCTTGATTGTCTTCGGCGATTCTAACTCCATGATGGCCCGAACCTTCTCTGGGTTAACCTCTATCCCTCGATGGGAAACCATGAACCCCAAGAACTTTCCTGCCGTCACTCCAAATGCGCATTTGTTCGGATTTAACTTCATATTATACGACCTGAGAGTGTTGAAAGTCTCTTGTAGGTCTTTCAGGTGATCGTGCTCCAAGATGCTTTTTACAAGCATGTCGTCAACATACACTTGCACATTCCTCCCAATTTGATGCGCGAACATCTTATTCATTAGCCTTTGGTAGGTTGCTCCTGCATTTTTTAGCCCAAACGGCATCACTTTGTAGCAAAATAGTCCCTGACTTGTGACGAAGGAGGTCTTCTCCTGGTCGGCCTCGTCCATCTTGATTTGATTGTAGCCAGAGAAGGCATCCATGAAGCTCAAGAGCTGGTGCCTTGCCGTTGAGTCTACCAAGGTATCGATACGGGGTAACGGGAAGCTGTCCTTCGGGCAAGCCTTGTTGAGGTCCGTGAAGTCGACGCACATTCGCCACCTCCCTGTGGCTTTCTTGACCATCACTACGTTTGCTAGCCAGTCGGGGTAATATACCTCCCGAATGAAATCTGCCTCAAGGAGCTTCCTAACCTCCTCGGCTATTGCTTTGTCTCGCTCTTCAGCGAATACTCTCTTTTTCTGTCTCACGGGCGAAAACGTGGGGTTCACATTCAACCTGTGAACTATGACTGAGCGATCGATGCCCGGCATGTCCTCGTGGCTCCAAGCGAAAACATCCTTGTTATTCCTTAGGAACCTTTTTAGTTCCAGCCGTGTGGGTTGACTGGCCGACGTCCCCATCCTAGTTGTCCGTCCGGGTCTTGACTCGTCTAGAGTTACTTCCTCTAGCTCTTCCACTGGTTCTGCTGCGACCCGCTTCTCTTCTATGCACATGGCGTGCTGGTGGTCATCCATTTCCAACATGGCTACGTAGCACTCGCGGGCGGCCACCTGATTCCCTCGCAACTCGCCGACCCCATACTCCGTGGGGAATTTAATCATCAAATGGTACGTCGAGGTAGCCGCCTTCCAGCTATTGAGAGTTGGCCGTCCGAGGATAGCATTGTATGCTGATGAGCAGTCGACTACGAGGAATGTTACGTCCCGAGTGATCTGCTTGGGATAATCGCCCACCGTCACTGCCAGTGTGACCGCTCCTAATGGGAATACTCTCGTTCCTCCAAACCCTATTAACGGGGAATTTGTTGGTATTAGCCGCTCCCTATCAATCATCATCTGCTGGAACGCTGGGTAGTATAGGATGTCCGCCGAGCTACCATTGTCCACCAGTATTCGGTGTAAGTTGTATTCTCCCACTCGTAAGGTGACGACTAATGCGTCGTCATGAGGGTGGTGAAGACGTCGTGCATCGTCTTCTGAAAACCCGATGATTGAGCTATCTATTCGTGCTTTCTTTGGTTCCGAGCCCGTCAGCTGAACATTCTGGACCATTCGGAGGTAAGTTTTTCGGGCTTTCTTGGACGACCCGGTTGTTGGTGTACCCCCTACAATCATCCTTATGTCTCCGACTGGTGGTCTGGGACGCTCATTATCCCTCCGTGGCTGAGGCTCTTGAGGTGGCTGGTCCGTCCTCTCTTTTCTTACAAATTTTTGTAGTTTCCCTTGTCTTATAAGGGCTTCTATCTGCTGCTTTAAGTCATAGCATTCTGCTGTGTCGTGGCCGTGATCGCGGTGGAAGCGGCAGTATTTGTCCCTTGGCCTTTTGCTGGGATCTGACTTCAACTTCCCGGGGAAGGTTAGAGCCCCCTCGTCCTTGATTTGCATCAGGACTTGATCTATCGGAGCCGTCAACGGTGTGAAGCTCGTGAATCTTCCTCCGGATGGCTTGGATCGTCGCTCAAGTCTTCGGTCGTCCACTCTTGGTCTCTTCGACCCTTGATCCCTCTGTCTTTCCTCCTGTCGTTCCCTCTTCCTCAGCTTATCATCTCGAGCCTCCAACGCGTCTTCTGCGTTCATGTACTTGGTCGCTCTGTAGAGTACTTCTGCCATGGTTTTAGGGTCGTTTTTGTACAACGAGAACAGGAATTTGCCCTTTCGAAGCCCGTTCGTGAAGGCAGCAACCAGTATTTTGTCGTCTGCTTCGTCTATTGAGAGTGCTTCCTTATTAAAGCGCGTTATGTAGGCCCTCAACGTTTCGTCCTCCCGTTGCTTAATACTCATTAGGCAAGCCGTAGACTTCTTGTATCTGTGTCCCCCGATGAAATGTGTAGTAAACTGAGCACTTAGCTCCTTGAAGGTGCTTATGGAGTTTGGTGTTAGTCGGCTAAACCATATTCTTGCGGGGCCTTTGAGCGTCGTGGGGAAGGCCCTGCACATGATCTCGTCAGCTATCCCCTGTAGGTGCATTAGTGTCTTGAACGTCTCCAGATGGTCCAGAGGATCTTTTACTCCGTCGTAGCTGTCTATATGAGGCATGCGGAATTTATGCGGCAAGGGGAAGGCGTTCACGGTCGCAGTGAAGGGCGAGTCAGTACGGTTGACTAAGTCGTCTAGATCGCTGGAAACCCGCCCTTTGAGCGCATTCATCATTACTTCCATCTGTTCCCTCATCGCCTGCATCTCCGCGGCAATCTGTGGCGGTGTCGCATTCGTGAGGGATGGCATGCTCATGTTCTGCCTCTCCGGCCTGCTTGGGGCATGGCTGCCTTCAGGTTTCTCCTGGTTTCTCTTTGCAGCGCTTGTCCCTTCTTCTTCTTCTTGCTGGTCGTTTTGTTCTGCATTCTTCTGACGCAGCTGTTCTTCTAGGTCGTTATTTTGCTTGGTGAGACGTTCTACCGCGGCAGCGAGGGTCCGAACTTGTCTTTCGAGGGCAGTACTGGGTTGTTCGTCTCCCTGAACGTCGTTGGTGGTTGCCATTGAGCGAGTGAGTACCATGCAACCCTTTAGTCCTAAAAAACGATAGTACGAGTTTTTGGATCTCTACTTTAACCGTTTCCCACAGACGGCGCCAACTGATGAAGTCAAGGATTTCACCAATGAGCCGCACGGTACCTACGCGCTTGAATATTGATCTACACAACACAAAAAAGGGAAAACCTTATAGAGAGCACCGGTGTGGTGCCGGCCGAAGACCCTCCGAAGGTTAAGTTAGAAAATATGCTCACAACTCTAGAGTGCTAGAGAGGGTAAAATTATGCGTACCTTGATTAGTGAGGGTCATGGAGCTTTTATAGTAGTAGAGGGTGGACTTCTCTTACTTGGAGTAGAAGTCGTTTCCATGTAGGAATCCTCTTCATCGTGGATCGCGGGATCTCTTCCTTATAAGACTCTTATATCAAACGTGGACCGCAAGCACCTCTTACCAAAGGTCCTTATGGCCTTTGGGCCTACTGACATTTCATATTGGGCCCGTCCATTATTGGCCCACAGTGACGTACCGTCAGGCCCACTTTGTGCCCAAATTCTTCCTCTTCAAGGTTCATAAGTTAGATCTCTCTCTCTCTCTCTTTCTCATTGTTTGGGGCTAAAATCAATAAACTTAGCAGTTAAATAACCTAATTAATTGAAGTATACCACTAAGATGTGTCAATAGTTAGACTAGTCTAGACATTGTCAAGAGCCTTATAGTTCAATTGGTTGACACCTTTTGATATTTTTGATAAAAATATCTAAGGTTCAAATTCTCTCACCCCTAACTATCAAATTATGAAAGGAAAAAATAAAAAAATAAGAGACTGGTCCATACTAAACAAGTTGGAGTAAAGAATTCTAAACTTACCAAAAGATAAGTGTAATTAATTATTTATGATACTAGTTCACCAGGGAGAATTTTTATTGTGGATGTAAGTTCACTTACAAATATAATGGATGTAAGTTATGTATTTTATGAGTTCAATTGATAACTATTCTAAAAAGGTTTGGGTTTATTTCATAAAAAAAGCTAAAGTGGAAAGCCAAACTAGAAGGAATATCAAGTGCCTTAAATCTGAGAATGGCATTGAGTACTGAGTTCTTGAAATTTTGTAAAAAGCATGGTACCAAGAGGTACTTTAGAGCGTGAAGAACACCTCCATGGAGTAGGATGGTTGAGAGAATTAATAGAACAATTGGTGAGATAGATAATGCATAAAACTGAATGTTGGGATTTCTAAAGTCTTCTAAACTAAAGCAATGTTATGGGGGACGAGGATCCGAATGGCTAACAAAGTTCATGTAGAGGTGGACCTCAGGAAACATAGGTGGGATGTCCTCGGAAAGTGTACCCTTAACTCAGACTTAGGCTAAACAACCATAATTGGCGAGGGTGTCGAGGACATCTGCCTAACCTCGGAAGGTCGAGGGACAGAGTCAAAGGGAGCACGGTGCAATCCGAGGGGGTACAAAGGTAACTTGGTATTGAACAAGGAAGAAAAGAAAAAGGAAGGGCAAAGTGGCCATCCCCTCCGCATTAAATGCATTGCACCACTTAGCTGGCCGCATCAATGGAAAAATGACCCTGAATTGTGTTCCCATAGCTAATACCCTAGTGTAAAAACCTTCTAGCAAAATCTTGATATGACAAATATCAAGAAAGTCTGATCATAACCCTTCAAATGTAAGATCCAAATGCATCTTTGCTAAGTTATATAAAGCCAAGAAGCATCTAGATCAAGAAGAGTCCAGTTTTGGAAGAGAAAAAGAGAGAGAGAAAAATAATCCAATTGTACCATCATCCTCGGACTGAACCCAAGGACGAACACTGTACATAACACCATTAAGGCATGAGAGAATGCATAAGTGGTTGATTCTGGACTCAAAACGTGAAACAGTTGTGAGGGAAGGGATAATAGGTGTTGGCTAAGAGAGCTTGTCTTGGTCCGTGCTAAAGGCGTGACTGCCTTAAGAAGGAAGTAAGATTTACACCTGACATGGTACTCAAGCACTCACAAAAAGGGAGATAGTGACTTTCTAAAGTCAGAAGCTATGAGAACACCCCTTATTGGTTGAGTGCACCATGAGTCACCTTAGGAACACGTGTACCAATCATAGTACTCCTAATATCCCTCTCAATGTCCAAGACTTGTCTCCCAAGTAGTGGCAAAGCTACCTACCTACGAGTCCTAATGCCACGTTGGAGCAGTTCTTATCCCTTAGTCAGCAGATAATATCATAGTTGTAAAAAGATTTAAAGGAGCGAATATGATAACTTGACACCTGTCTTTGTATTCAGCCATATTCCTTGGAGTATAAAAGGAACATGTAGCTGTGTTATTAGGGCAAGAACCCAACTAGATATTTTGAGATGAAAGTGGAGAGTTGGTAGGAAAGAAATCCAACTTCGTTGTAAACAGATCTCTTTCTCATACATAATACAAGTTGAGCCAAGCAAGAATGTTGTGTTCTTGCTCAAATCGTGGTTTTTTATCTCTTCTCTAGGGTTTTCCACGTATATCCGGTGTTGTTTTGATAGTTAGTTTCTCTCTCTTGTTTAAATTTGCATCTTTTTCATGTCCTACCATCACTTTATTTATTTCTTGTTTAAGTATCATGTCAAAGCTTGCATCTTATCAAGCTTTCTCATGTAAATGTACTGTTAAATAACTTATTTCACTCCTATAAATAAGCTTAAATCTAACTTGCACGTACAAACACTTAGCCACTTTTATACTATGTCTAGTTGAATATAAATCACTACACATATAGTTTTTATCTGGCTTTCTTTTCTTGTTTTGTAACGGGTACTTCAAGGTTGACCTTGCATCCCGTCTTTATAAATTAATTGTGTGAGCGAATAGTAGTTGGATTAAATCCAATCGTATTTATCTGGTCCATTTTTCGCCCGCTACAAATGTGTATGGCTTGTTACACTCTTAAATTGATCACCTAAAGCTACACTTGATAGGAAAGTCGCTGGAAAGGTATGAACAAGGAATAAGGTTTTTTTTTTTTTTTTTTTTTTTAAAAAAAAACTACTCTTTGATGAGGATATTCGGGTACTCTTTCTTATGTTCATATACCCATTTGAAAAGATATCAAAACTTTATCCTAAATCAAAGAAGTACGCATATATTCAATTATACATGAATAATTTTTTAATCTAACCATAACTAGACATGGCAGGCAATGGTTCAAGTTGAGCTGCTCTTGAGTTCAACCCAATTGGGTTTGGGTCATATACTTATATTTATCTAGATTTAAATCATGACTCCAACGATTAAAAACAATGTACTGTACACACAAATTGAGTTCAAGAATATTATTATCAATCGCTGAAATTGAGAGTTGAAAAAAGGAATATTCAGTACTCGTTTGGATTGAGCTTATTACGTTTGTGTCTGCGTTTTGTTTTTGTTTTTGTTTTTGTTTGGTTGAGAAGCACGTTCTATGCCTGTTGTTCTTTTCCAGTGGGTCCCGTGCACTGTTTATGTGACCCACAAACTTATTTTTTCAACAAAACTTTCATTAAAAATAGATCCAATGGCACTATTTACACATTTAAAAATTATTTTGTTACAGTATTTTCAGTTTTCAGCAAAATAAGCGGTATCAAAACACACCATCAATCTCAACCATTAAAATAAAATTAAAAAAAAAGTGAAGTGGCAACAACTTTTTGCAAAAGAGAAAGGGTTAATTCAGTTTGTGCAAAAATTTATGTCTATATTAGTATAAGAACCTACTTTTTCTATTTTACATACTCACTTTTCAAAATACCCCATATTAGATTATCTATGTTACACTACATTTCATTAAAATATCAATTTTTTTTTTTTAATTGTTTCTCTTATTCACATACAACAACTATCATCTACTTTTTTTTTTTCATTCTCGAGAACCGTAAAAAATAATAATAAACAACTAAATGCAAAATAAATAATATGAGTATAACAAACTTGTAAATTTACACAATTAAAGAAAAAATTTTAAAGCAAAATTATATAAATTTTACCCTTTTTTTATTACGTAAATGCTTTAGCATATGTACCCTGTATTATCACGAGGGAATTTAAATATTTTGTCAACCACGATGTACAAAATAATCTTGGTCGGTAGACTCGGTACAATGTGGTAATCGTGGTCGGTAGACTCGATACATTCAATCATTTCAATGTGGAAAAAGGCAGAAAAATAAATGTAGAAAAGGTAAAAAAGCAAAGTGACGACACAGTGGAGAATTATCATGCTCCAAAGTTCTTCCAATGCGGAAAAGCCAACGTGGTAGGCAGGACAGAAAGTGTCAAACATGGTGGAAATCTATTAGATTTGAAGAAATAGGTATTTGCAGGTGAGAGTGAGACTCCAGCATTTAGCTGGAAATCCTGCTTTTTTTTCTTTTTTTTTTAACCTCAGCAAGCGCCTCCGCCTCCTTTACCTCTCTTTCTCTCTTCCCTCTCTCTCTCTTGTTTGTTGGTTTGTTAGAGGAGATTGGTGTGGGTTTGTCGGATTTGGTGTCTTCGTTGATGGCTTTGATGATGGTGGTGGTTATGAGTTGTGAGTTTGAGCCGTTTGAGATGGTGATGAGTTGTGAGAATGGTGGTGGGTTTAAGCCTTTGAGGTAGCGGTGGGTTGTGGGAGTAGTGGTAGGTTTGCTAGTGGAAAGGTGGTTGACTATTGATGGGTTGTTTATGAGATAGAGATGTATTAGATGAAGGGAAGAGAGAAGAGAAACACCGAGAGGAAAAGAGGAGAAAGAGAAAAAATAATTAAAAAAGAAAAAGAAAAAAAGAATGGCATATAAAAATAAAATAATTGATGTGGAGTGTAACGTCAAACGTTATATTATAATTTTTTTTTTTTTAAAGTAAATTTTTATGTGTTAAAATAAAATTTGGATGCAGCACATGCTAGTGCGCCTAACACAATAGGTCACCGTAATCAATCCATTAATTTCTCTTTAGTGAGAAATGGGTCATCTTCTACCGCACTAATAGAGTAACAACATCTACATATTACTTCCAAATCCTTTCCAACAATTCTAATTTTGATTTTAAATTCCGCACAAACTCAGTTGGTGGACCTAGGTCTTGATGGAGAACCTTTTTGATAGTTTTCTAGATTTGGGGTTCGTTTGAAACAACTTATTTAGTTGAAATTAAAAACTTTTAACTGAAAGTATTGTAGAAAAAAAATTAAAAGTTAGCTGAATAATATAGTAAAACTCGTAAATAATACAAAAAAGTGTAATAGGACCATAAATAGTGGAAAAAATAAGCTAAAAACTCGAAAAAAGCTACGAGTTTCGCCACGTCCCAAATACACTCTTTTTTCGCCACGTCCCAAATACACTCTTGATACTACACTTTTTCTTCTTTATAAATAGTAACGTGCTATAGCTTCTCCTGTACAATTCACAAGGAAGCTATCCTAGTCCTAGTTAGCTAGCGTGGTCATCATCAGTACTGTTGGGACTTAGAAACTTCTTCAACTAGTCTAAGCCAATACTGTCCGTCCGGTACGTATATCATCCCTCCTTTGCTTTATAATACATATATCAAAGTTTCACACTTATTAATAGAGCTACTCTCCAAAATATTACTGTTTAGCAACAACAACAACAAAAAAACTCTCCAAAATATTTACTGTTTAGCAAAACAAAACAAAACAAAACTCTCGGAAGTTTTACTGTTTCACGTAATAGTGACTTTCACAGCCTCTAGACTCCCATAGAGTTACCAATCTTTTTGGCCTGATTATCAAACTTGATTTTGGAGGATCGGCACTATCTCATACTTCTTGAACTTGATAGTTCCCTAAACAAACAATTTTAGGGAATATGGACTCCCAGAGAAATAGTTAGATCACTCACCAATTTATTTCAAGTATTTATCATGATATATATTCCCATTAATATAATGTTAGGCAAAGGCTTGGTGGGCCAAGTCCAACATCCTACAAAGGCTTAGGCCCGATTGAGCCCTTAGTCTCAATCAACCTGTTAGCATTAGATTGTCACCCTTTAATGGAATAAAGTTATTCCCTTACTATTAACTATAGTTTTTACTGCAATAGGCAAGTGCTTGGTCTAACATATAATATATTCCTTGCCAAAACCCTAGAAATCGACAAACAAAATGTTTGATTAGAAATCAATTTTATTAAGTTTGGCCTTTTATGTTGAATGCAACTAATTCAAAATTATGGTTTGAGATAAAATTATGGTTTGAAGTAAAATATGATTTTGTTGATTAGGGTAGGGGTTTGAATACACCTACCTCAAGAGGAATCCTTGTCGAATATGCAAATAACAATGAAACATGGAAATAAAAAAATGACTCTAGCTGCTAAGAAACTAATTAGTGCTAAGTTCTGATTCTAAGTTATCTCCATTGTCAATTATTCGTAGTAAAATGGTTTAAAGTGAACTAAATCTAAGCAAGATCATTTGAAATGAACTGAACTTAAAAAATCTAATTATAAGTAATCTAAAGTTGATTGAGCCTAAATTATCATTCTAACGCTAAACTGACTCAAAGTAGACATTATTCATATCAAACATAACTAGTTTGGTCAAATTTTCCAAATATAATCGAAGACATGTAATAAAATAAATTAATTTCATAAAAATTATAATACATAATGAGAATTATACTTGACCTATAAAAATAATCTCTTATTACAAATATTCAGTGTACTAATAGCATACACACATATCGCATTGCATATTGACTAGTTTTATTTAAAAGAAAGATGAAATTCAATTTCATAATTCATAATTAAATCGCATTAAATTTTAAACAAAAATTCCAATTTTTTATTTTATAATGCAATTGAAGATGAGGGATTTGAAGTTTGGACATCTCTGTTAAAAATACTAGGAAGCGTCAATCGAACTATAAGGTTTTTATCAAAGATTCCAAATCAAGTCCTATTAGTTGCCAATAAATAAAAGCTCCTCTCTTGGGAAAAACACATTCACATATAAACATCATGTTGAGTTGTTGACTCAGTCAAAACAGAGTAAATCCCCAAAAACACTCTTGCTCACTCAAAATTAAAGCAACTCCTACTCCCTAAAATTAAAGTAGGAATTGTTCCTGTAGCTTCTGTTTAATTGAGATAAAACCACCAGCCTACTACTTTAAATCAAGACCCTTCATTATTCAATTCAAAGATATCGAGTAACATTTCAAGGTCAAACTTCATAGGACTTAAATTGCAATGATCACTATAAGTATAAGTGCTTGTGGGGTATAGGGGGTAAGGATCGGGATTCAAGTCTCTAGAATAGAGTTTTCACACACATATACACTTAGATTAGGTTAAAGTCGAATTTCTATCTTGTATCCAAAAAAAAAAATTGTAGTGATCAAATTTATTGACTATACACACCCATATATACTAAAAGCACAGTATATTTTGAGTCTTCTAATTTATACTCTATTATATCTAATAATGGAAGCCTTGCAATAAATTTTGCAAAGCTTTTGTTGTGCCACCTCATCAATATCTCTTACTCTCTCTCTCTCTCTCTCTCTCTCTCTCTCTCTCTCTCTCAAATTTTCACTTTTACTCAACCTTTTATCTCTTTCAACCATTGCCTTCTTTTTTTTCTTTTTTATTATAAAGTTTTAACTTATAACATCAACTCTTGATAATTGCTCTTTATCTTTAAATCAAGATATCAATTGGTTTTTTGTGTAGTTGAGAAGCAAATCCTAAATTTCTTATTTGAGAACAAGAGACTTTAACAATTGAGCAAATTGAAACTCACCACCATTGTCTTTATAGTTCAATCTTTCAACTTCTCTAACCATTGTCTTTTTAAATTTTCCATTTCATTTCCTTCATGCATCCTTAATTTTTTTTATTTCATATCAATTATGCATTCTTATTTTTTCTCTTTTATATCTTTTTAACTTCTAGAGTTTTACTTTGCCCAAACTTTCATCTCCTTCAATCCTCTCTTCTATCTTATTTTTCATATAAATTTTGTATAACTTTCTTCACACCACTCTCACCTAATCCTTTTTCTTTCTTTTTCTTTTTTTTTTTTTTTTTTTTGTTTCTGTCACATTGTTTCCTCAAATGATTCTTTTTTGTTATTGTTGATTTAATTGTCAAATCACATTTTTTTAGTAAATCTATTTTGGCTTATGCATTTATGTGTTTTAGTGCTTCAATTCCCAACCACGTGTTCTTTTTCTATATCACTTTGATTTGATTTGAGTTTAGGTTAATAATTAATTATTTTGAATGCGAGAATTTTAGTTTCTGTTTTTAGTGATCCATTTAGAACTTGAACTTTGAGGCTTTGCTAAGTTCTATTTTATTTTATCCTTTTGGATGGAGAATTTGAAACTTTTGTAGAGAAAATACTCTCAATAGTTTTTTTTTTATAGTACTTTTTAGTGGTTGTTATTCATAAAAACACAATAGTTAGTCAAACAAAAATAATCAGATAAGTGACATATTTTGGCTTTTACAATTAAGCTTTCATTTATATATATATATATATATATATATAATGATGCATATAGAAGCTTAATTATGAGATTTTTCTTATTGCTTTATTTGATAGAATTCAGTGTGGAAAATTTTGCAATTTCAATGAAGAAAGTAATATTAATAGGTTATCAAAAGCAAGTTGTTTTCTTAATTGGTACAGCTAATAATTGTTGAGCGAAATTTCCTAATATGTCATTTTGTCTTTTGTTTACAAGGCATCTTTAATATGGGTATATATCAATTTGGTTGTTATTTATGAATGTATCGAGATAAGTAATGTATTCAATAGGAAAGATCATGATCATACTTTTGTTTACTTCTTAAGATACATAACTATAATATTAAATCATAATGTAGTGGTTTGTAATTAAAGAAAATTTTAAAATAGAGGGTTACAACTTAATCCCTACAATATTCAATAACTAACAAATTAGCTCATGAGTAGATAAAATCTTAAACAAAATAGAAGGTAATATGACATTATTTATTTTAGTGAAACAAAAAATGATCCTTGCCCTTGGTTTTGTAAAGGGCAAAATAAACTTTTATAAAAAATTAATAGTTTAGTACACCTAAAATGAAATGTTTTATAAGAAAAATACTTTGTTATTAATAAATTTTAATATATAATCTTACAAATATTTTAATAAATAAATAAATTATAATAATATCCTATTATAAAATAAGTATATATTCTTAGAATCATAGATCATTGACTAGCTCAATTATAATATTAAAAAAAAAAAAAAAAAACCTGACTTGAAGTTGCTTATTTTTTTAACCTCGCATCCTCATAATCCCTATTGAATTAGGATATCAAACTATTTATTTATCTATCTATCTATAAAATATTATAAAAGTTGAATTCTAAAACTGGTGGATGCATGCTACGATATCATACTTATTCATTTTCAAAGCATATGACAATGACATGTGGCAACTTTTATATTTAATTGGTATAATTGGACAAACAATGCCACATGTTAAAATATTATTTGTACATGTCAATGTATTAGCCATAATACTGGACACGTGGCATATAATTAAAATTTTAAATTAAATAAATACATTTCCTTAGTATGATATTTAAGTTCACATTCATATTCTTATTTATGACCACTAATTCTTAATTTGTCATTTGTCTATTTATTTTCCTAACCATTCCCATTTCAAAGACTATTCAATTATTTTAAAAAAAAATATAATTTGTTGAAAAAATTCTTTAGTTGAGTAATATATGTGTAATCTAATTAGATATTGGGTTTTATATATTGAGATTATTTTAAGAAACTTATTTTGGAACCATAATTTTTTTTATAGGAATTGATAGGAATTTTGGAACCATAATTAAATACATCACAATTAGAAAAGAAGCCTAGAAGTCATCTTTTTTAACACGTGAAATTAAAATTGTTCACATGGAACAACAAAATGTCTATCTATCTATTTTCCATGTATAAAAATAAAATAAAATGTCTACAACATTCTCCTAAATTTTAGCTTTTGATGTTTCTTTATATATATATATATATATATATATATATATATATATTAACAGGAAGTTTTTTTACTTTTATATAACATCATTATTGTAGCAATTATAATTATATTTACTTCTATTATCTACATGTATTTCATCCTCTTCCCCAACCTTTCATCTTCCTCATCCCCCTCACCCCCCTTACCCTTTTTTTTTTTAAGTACATTCTCTTTTTATCCCTCTTATAATAACTGTCAAGCTTAGAAATTTTGATGAAAATTTTGTTTTACAATTGTATTTTGTTTTTGTTCTCCACTATCGGAGGTCTCTCTCTCTCTCTCTCTCTCTCTCTCTCTCTCTCTCTCTCCCACACACACACACACATCTATAATATATTAATTTTTAACCTTATTCTCTGATTTGCTTTAATACTTTTCATTTTACATATTGTTTTTTTTCTTGTAAATGGAATTAAAAATTGAACAATATTTAAAACAAAACATTGATTTATAAATTTTTATTGTTTAGAAATTGTTGCTATTATTTTGATGTTAATTAGTAGGTGATATTCAATTTTGTTATTTTGTATAACTTTTGTCCAATTGTAATCCAAATATTTATTAGTATTTTTATGATTGTGGAATTCATTGTATATAGGAAAGTTTCTAATAGTTATGTCAATATTTTTGTATCCAATATTTGGGTTAGAATTTTTTATATTTATCCTTAAATTATACAATTTTTCCTTTCATGTTTCAAATAAAAAGTTTTATCTCCATTTTTATGCAAATGCAATCTCCTAAAAAATGGGTACATATATTTTTTTTACTCTCGTTGAAACTCACTAAACACATATATGGTAAAAATTAACACTCTACATTTAAAGGAAAAATTTGTTTTAGATGTTTTATTTACCTCCTAATTTTTATCTCGTTATCAAATAAATTTTACTCTCCCTTATTTTTCTTTCCTTTACATTAAGAATGATATAAATATTATATATATATATATATATATATATATATATATATATCTCATAGTATAGTCTCAAATTTTATATAATAATCTTTCTAAGTGTTATATAAATAATGTTAATAAATTAAGAGATTTTAGTGGAATTTTTATGTAATATTATTAACTCAAATAATAGAAAATATATTTTATTCATTGTTTCACTAATAATGTTTATTGATTAGCAATGATTGGAAGCAAAAGTTACAATTTTTTTTTCTCAGGATTATGATTATGTTTTTGTTAAATTGTTACTTTTAACTAATATTTTATATAGCAAGACTTATGAGTGTCCATGCATTACAATAATAATAATACTAATTTACAAAAAAAAAATTTTTTTTTTTAAAAGCGTGCAATGCACTGGCCTATCACTAGTTTTACCCCAAAAAAAAACTTTTGACAGAATCATAATTACTAGCAGAACAACAGCACCTGAATTCTACTTGGGACTAGTTTTATTTAACAGAACTAACAAATATGGCCGTTTCTTATAGGCCAAAAGCCTTCTCTTCTGGATCATTCTTATTTAAGCTCATGTGAGAAAATGAATCTCCAACCCATTATTTCATTATCTAGAGTTTGTGCTAAAGTTTTGCATTTCCACATAGAGCTGTGTCCTACTAAAATATATTTCTATCAACTCTAATTGAATTTTTGTATTCCACAGAAAGCAAACTCTGGTATCAGATTTTGTCCTTCCTTTCAAACTTGCAACTCCAACAGAATGACGTACTCTTGGCTGTGTTACAATTGGGTTTTGCTAATATTCTTTCAGGGGATTCTTCTAATGTGCATGAGCACATGTTTGAAATCTGCTACAATTCCTGCTTTTGCAAACGAGACTGATCGCATGGCATTACTTGATTTCAAGAATCGGATCACTAAAGACCCACTTCAAATCATGAGCTCTTGGAATGACTCCACACATTTCTGCAACTGGTTAGGTGTTACATGTAGCCCCTCTAGTAAACGAGTCATGGTTTTGGACCTAGAAGCTAAGAAATTGTCTGGCTCCATACCACCCTCCATAGGAAATCTTACTTACCTCACAGGAATCAACCTAGAAAACAATAGCATCTACGGTGAAATTCCTCAAGAAGTGGGACGTCTACAACACCTGCTACATCTCAATTTCAGTGGGAATTCCTTTGGTGGTAAAATTCCGACTAATCTAAGCTACTGTACACAACTTAGAGTGCTTGATGCCACTTACAACAATCTTATTGGGCAGATTCCAAACCACCTCAGCTCATTGTCAAAGTTGGTGTATCTATTACTTGGTATGAACAACCTTACAGGAAGTATCCCAGCTTGGATAGGAAACATTTCTTCTTTGCATGCTCTTAGTCTTATTCAAAACAATTTTCAAGGAAGCATACCTAGTGAACTTGGTCGTCTAACAGGCTTGACATTTTTTCAGCTTGCTTTGAATAATCTGACTGATACCATCCCTCCTCTGATCTTTAATATTTCATCCATACAATTTTTCTCTGTTACAAAGAATCGACTACATGGAAGCCTTCCACCAGATGTTGGTCTTACTCTTCCAAAATTGAAAATCTTTCTTGGCTATGGCAACAATTTCACGGGACCTATTCCCGTGTCATTATCAAATGCTTCTCAACTTCAATTTCTTGACTTAGGTCAAAATGGTCTAACGGGGACAGTGCCTGAAAATCTAGGAAGCTTGCAAGGCTTGGTCGGACTTAATCTTAATAGGAATAGACTTGGAAATGGGAAAGATGGTGACTTGAATTTCCTCAGTTTCTTGATTAATTGTACTCATTTGGAGGACTTGGCTCTCAGTTTTAATTATTTTGGAGGAGTATTGCCCAGCTCCATAACCAATCTTTCCACCCAACTAACACATCTTATTATGGCTGGGAATATGATCCGTGGTGGCATCCCTATGGGAATCGGGAACCTTGTTAACTTAGAAATACTAGCACTTTGTTATAACAATTTGGGAGGTACTCTCCCAAATGTTCTTGGGAAGCTACAAAAGTTACAGGCATTATATTTGAATGACAACAAATTTTTTGGGTCAATCCCTTCCTCCCTGGGTAACTTAACTGCATTAATAATGCTCGATATGGAGAAAAACAGATTTGAGGGAAGAATACCCCCAAGCCTAGGAAACTGCCAACATTTGCTTTCACTAAACATTTCTAATAACAATCTCACTGGCACCATTCCAAAACAAGTTATTGGTCTATCTTCCCTCTCAATTTATTTGGACATGTCTCAAAATTTTTTGGTAGGTGCACTGCCATTTGAAGTGGGCAACTTAATACATCTCTCTGAATTATATCTCTCAAATAATAGATTATCAGGCAAAATTCCCACCACCCTTGATACTTGTCATAGTTTGGAGCGCTTGTATTTAGAGGGTAATTCATTCCAAGGAACAATACCTCAATCTTTGAAGAAGTTAAGAGGTTTAGAAGAAATAGATCTTGCGCAGAATAACTTCTCCGGGAATATTCCTAAATTTCTTGGAAAGCTTATGTCACTTAAGCATCTTAATATTTCTTATAACGATTTGGAGGGCGAAGTTCCAAGTGAGGGGATTTTTGAAAATGCAAGCCAGATTTCAATCTTTGGAAATAATAAGCTATGTGGTGGTGTCCAAGAATTACATTTACCTACATGCGCTTGGAAAAATCTTCGTTCATCTAGAAAGCTTCTTGCACTCAAAATAGTATTTCCTGTTACTAGTATGGTCATATTTGTACTTGTTCTATTATATTTTTACCTTACATGTTTTAATGTGAAAAATTCAAGAGAGAGAGCATTAACTACATCTTCCTTTGAAGATAGGAAGTTGCGTGTCTCATATGCAGAACTACTAAAATCAACGAATGGATTTTCAAAAAAAAATTTGACTGGTTCGGGTAGCTTTGGCTCAGTATACAAAGGAATTCTTTCAGGAAATGGAGCAATTGTTGCTGTTAAAGTGTTGAATCTTCAACAAAAAGGGGCATCCAAGAGTTTTATTAACGAATGCAATGTTTTGAGAAGTATACGTCATCGTAATCTCCTCAAGATTATCTCTGCTTGCTCAAGCACTGATTATGAAGGGAATGACTTTAAAAGTCTAATTTTTGAGTTTATGTGCAATGGAAGTCTAGAACAATGGCTGCATTCTAAAAATGATGAGCAACATCAGAGCAAGAGATTGAGATTTACTCAGAGACTAAACATTGCCGTTGATGTTGCCTATGCATTAGAGTATCTTCATCATCATTGCCAAACCCCAATTGTTCATTGTGATCTAAAACCAAGTAATATACTCCTTGATGAAGATATGGTAGCCCATGTTGGTGATTTCGGATTGGTGAATTTCCTCTTTGAAGCCTCAAACAATCCCTCCAAATCTCAAACCTTGTCACTTGGGCTCAAAGGTTCCATTGGATACATTCCTCCAGGTAATTTTTCAAGTACATGAAGCACGCTTCATTTCTTGTATATCATTTTGCATTGATATTAAACTAAAGTAGAGATTCTTTCAAAAAGTAACTCTACGCTCAAGTTTTACACCACTTTTTAGTGAAGAAAAATGTTTGATAACTTTGGCTAGTTGAAGGGACCAAGAAAACACTTTCTGATTTTTCTAAAACACACACACACATACATACATACATACAAAACAAAAACAAAACAAAAAAAAAAACAAAAAACAAAAACAACGACATATTCACAAAATTTTATGAAGGGCTAAACGTGCCAACAATGCATAATGCATTATGGTTAATTTTCAAACACATAGGACTATTATTTGTTACTACTTATGTATTGATGAATTGTAGAGTATGGGATGGGTGGTCAAGTTTCAACACTGGGAGACATTTACAGCTATGGGATACTCTTGCTAGAGATGTTCATTGGAAAAAGGCCAACTAATGAAATGTTCAAAGATGGTATGAGCATTCACCAATTCACTGCAATGGCTCTGCCCGAACATATCATGGATTGTGTTGATTCATCAATGTTCTTTGAGGAGGATGAAGAAGATGTTGATGATGACATAGAAGAAAAACAAATAATTGA
Source organism: Quercus ilex subsp. ballota (assembly GCA_032727855.1). NCBI lineage: Eukaryota > Viridiplantae > Streptophyta > Magnoliopsida > Fagales > Fagaceae > Quercus > Quercus ilex. The sequence goes on from JAVFWQ010000017.1 coordinate 95,239, forward strand.
AGATCTCAATGTCAATGTCAACAGCAGAATAAAAGATTGCTTGATATCAGTGTTCCAAATTGGATTATTGTGTTCTAAAACATCACCGGATGAGCGGATTCCTACAAATGTTGTCGTCAATGAAATGAATGCAATTAGAGACAAATTTCTTAAACATAAGAAGCAAAACGGAAGAAGAATGAGCTAGGTATGTTAAGTCTTTTTTTTAAAAAAAAATTGTTAATGGACATACAAATTGGTCACTTCATTGTAAGAAAATAGTAATAATAATAACATAAATATAAAATTGAGGAGAAAAAACAAATGTAGAAGCAAAAAGAAAAGAATATCAATCGCTATTAGGAATGTCAAGTCCGCAGGTTACTGTTTATTAACACTAATGGAATATAATTGGTGTTTGTTCATGTTGTTGCAAGAAAATAATAAGAGTTGTTTCATTCTTCCCTAATTCTATTAGTCATACACTTGTTGCGTTATTAATTAATTCATGTTATTTTCTGTTTTGTAGCAATGACCCTTGATGGAGTAATATTTCCTAGGCTCGTGTTGGCCATAAATTATAGGGTGGTGACATTCAACCATTTATGTTAGTATTTATTTTCCATGTCAAAGGTAATTTAGATCAATGACTTGCTATTATTGGTCAATGACTTTTGCTTAAACCATATTTCTATGTCGTTTTGATTATGGGATGTACGATCCCTCCTTTGGTTTGTATTGTAATACACTATTTCATGGAACCTATTTGGCTATTCCTATATCATTTTCTATTCTTGATTTTTTTTTTTTTTCTCAATTTGCTTTTCCACGTAATTTAGCTAATTAATCAGTAAAATGCGAACTGTGTTTATAAAGAATATAATTATCTTTTGGTTTCGGCTGGCCGATTTTGTTCCGCTTTTGTGATGTTGGTATGGTCAGTTGAGGCAATTTGGGCCGCTCGATTGGATTAGGCTCAAAACAACTTTTTTATTTTATTTATTTATTTTTATGTTATGAACGGTTGGGCTCTTCTTGGGCTGGGCTGGATTTTCTTATAAATCACTTTTAATATTGTTATAGTTTAGCAAATATAACAAACTGGGATTTGAATCCAGTACATGCAATTACCATCCCAGGTGAGATGTAAAAGACGTTGGTTTAGTTAAAAAACATTTCTCACTTTTTAACTTTTTAATCTTTTTACTCTTTTTACCCTATCAACTTTTTTAATTAAGATGTTGACTTTGATTGTGGGAATGAAAGCGGTGTTTTTAATGATGGGCTTGGACAATTTGTTGGAGAAACTCGTTGAGGTGTTTGAGGTATTTGTCTCTGTTAGTTTCTTTTGTGCAATTCAAATGGAATTGAAGAAGAGAGAAAAAGGTAGGGGGTGTTGAACGAGGAAGAAAGAAGAAATGTCTAATAATAATTTATTTGCCTGTGGTTTAACTTAAATTTAAGTTGTTTACTAGTAGTTTGAAATTTAACACTTTGCTCATCTGAGCTCTATTCTATTAAGCTTCCATCATCACCTATACATTTGCTATTAGAAAAACATATTTTAATTCGAAAACATAACATAAAATGAATAAATAAATAAAAAAATAAGAAGATAGGGTTCATGTATTTTGCAGTTGTGCAATTCTCTCTTCTGTGTCTTGTGACTTTGTTGACTCTTTGCTTTATACATTAATTGATTCTTTCATCAATAATATTCATTGGGATTTTTTTTTATGGTCTATATTTGTTTGATGGTGAGAACTGAGAAAGTCTGCAAAAGTGAAATAATAATAATAATAATAATAATAGTTTGTTTTTGGTGGCTCTCTGAGAAGTGAGGACATTCTCTATTTGGTGAGTAAGAAATTACGGGAAAGTGAAAAAAATAAGTATGGTGGATGAGACAACAATTCGTCAGTTACAATTTACATAAATGAAAATGAGCAACAATTCTAATAAGCCAAAGGTAAGTAACACAAATTTGGAGGTATAGGGGAGAAGTTATTAGGTCCATCAGGGAGGTTGTTGAAGTGGTTTTCTCGACCAAAGAAAAAATGTCACTTATGCAAATGTGAGTTAAATTCCTAATTAGCACAAGAATTAAAAATAAAAAATCACTATGTGATGTCACATTTACATAAATAGCAGTGTTTTATTGGTTATAAGAACCAAGAGGATCACTTTAGCAATCCTCCTCACGGACTTAATAATTTCTCGTATAGGGGGCTAGTTCTTTTTGCAATCTAAACTTTTATTTTCATTTCATATTTGTGAGCCATGACTAGCTTGACCCATGACTCAGCCGTTTTTTAAATCACAAGTTTTATGGACCTATTAATATCATAAGTTTTATGGGTTCTTGTTTTGGTCATAAGATATGAATGCTTTTATATATATATATATATATATATATGGGGTAATTACGAAACGAGACACCAATGCCAAAATATTCTGTTTAAGTGACTAAACCAAAATAGTCTTTGAGATGGAATACAAAACATTGATATAATCTTATAAAGGTCTTAGAAAATATCACATTGGAAAATGGGAAGAATACGTAAATTTGTAAACCACAAGCTTTTCAGAGAAAAACCCTTAAAACTTTTCATATATCTTTTTATTAAATGTGAATTTAAAAAATATAACCATTGAATTACATGTTCTTTATGTTCTTAACACACATATACATGTTGACAGTGAGAATTAGTTGATACTCAAAATGCCCAAATTGACACAATGCCACCTAATCAAAGTGTTGACCAACATGTTGACTGGATTTTTTTTTGATTTGTGAGTTTTAGTTAGCTTAACTGGTAAAGTCTCTAATGATTAAATAAGAGATCTCAGATTCAATTCCTACTTACACCAAAAATCGATTGGTGTCTTGTTTTCTCCATTTTTATCCAATTTTTGGGGTATCTTTGAACCCAATTATGAATAATTTACTTAAATAATGGACATAATAATCTATTCTTCAAGAGAGAAATAATTATTTTTAATAATTCAAAATTTCCACAATATATCCTAGGATTATCCTACGCTTACATACTTATTATTGTGTGCCATTTTAATCAATGAGAATTAAGTATTTAGTTGACCTTTAATTAATCTTTTAAGTACCAATAAAAAATAACTAAATCTAATCTCATGCACGCATATCTTGAGACCATCCTATAGTCAATAAAAAACTGTTCGTTTGAATTCTCTACCAAAACCTTGATTTTCTCCATAAAAAAATAAAAAAACCTTGATTTTCACTCAAAAAAGACCATCTAACCTTCAAATTTCATGATGAACTATTATGTTATGAATTTTAGTCCTATGTTAACTATGGAATTTTTAAAACATGTAAAATGAAAATTTTGTCATTGAATACAATTTTGTTCATAAATGGGAAATTTCATTGTTGTGAAATGTGGTGTCTACAAGACTATAACACCCCAACTTGTATTAAAAAAAAGATTCATTTATAGTGTGAAGTGACTAGATTTATGTCAGCTATCAATAGGCTGTTGTAATTAACTTGTGAACTAGCCTCTTTCATGATTTAAAAATAAATAAATAAATTATAAATAATAAAAAGTTTGGTTTACTTCCAGTACTTTTTAACTAGACATGTTCTTTTGTTTTAAATATACAATGACAAGTAGTAGTGGGTTTTAATCCTCACCTTTTATTTTGTTAGTAGGTGATGCGGCAGTCTCTCATTAAAACAAAAGGAGATTCCAATTAAAAAAGTACTGAAGATAAGTCAAACCTCTCTTCCTTGAAAAAAATCATTCCTCAAGAAATAGGTTGTCGCCTAATCGCAGTTTTGAAGCACCTGAATTTGACTTCCAATCCAACTTAATTAGTGTACTGTGTACTTGGGTCTTAAAGTTACAGGAACTATCCTACCTTTGATACCACACTTTTCTTTTCTCTAAATTGTAAGTGTTCTTTTTTTTTTTTTTTTCCTTCAAAAAAACAGTGATATTCTTAATTTAGTCCCCAGGTACAATTTTGTTCAAGAATGAGATTTTAATTTCATGGTCGTGAAATCAGAAATGGAGTGTTTACATCGCCCCAACTTGTATTTCTTAATGATTCATTTATAATAAAGTAACTAAATTTGATGTCATTAATTAATTTATAGCAATCCTTTTCTTTCTTTTTGGACTGGGGACCAACAGTATACCAACTTTTGTCGCCATAACGCAATAAGTCGCTGTAAATAAATCTGTGAGTTAATTTCTTTTATAATTTTCAAAAATAAATAAATAAATAAAACATTTTTCCTGATGGAAATTTTTCCTCAAGAAATGGCTCGTCGCTTACCGCACTTACACTGTTACACAGCTTCAGGCTACAGCTTACTGTACTTACAGCAACTAGAAATTTTACTTCAAATAATTACTTTCTATCAATTCTAATTTGACTTTTAAAATCCGCACCAACTTAGTTGGTGGACCTGGTCTTGATAGAGACAAACTTTTTTACTGTATCCCAGATTTGATATTATTCTTTTTCTTCTTTATAAATTGTAATGTTGTTTTATCAGATGTCCCCAAAGGGACAAATTGTAATGTTGTTTAGTAGTTAGTAAGCACTAAGCATGATCAGTGTTGGGATTTGTAACTTCTTCAACTAGTCTAAGCCAATACTGCCTGTCCGGTACGTATGTTTCGTCCTTTGCTTTATAATGCTAGAACTTAAATTGTGCAGCATCATGGTAATCAAATTAGGGGAGTTTCATGTTTTTCTATTGGATGCTCTCAAATATATTGACCATACACACCAATGTATACCAAAAGGAAGCCTTGCAATAAATCTTACAAAGCTTTTGTTGTACCACGTCATCAACATTTTTTTTTGTTGCAATTTTTACTTTATTAAACCGTTTATCTCCTTCAACATTTTCCTTCTTAGTTCAACTCTTCATCTTCTCCAACCATCATCTTTTTAAAATTTTCATTTTATTCCCTTTATGCATTCTTAATTTTCTCTTTTATATCTTCTTAAATTCTACGATTTTACTTTGTCTAGCCTTTCGTCTCCTTCAACCCTTCCCCTTCTATCTTGTTTTTCATATAAATTTTGTATAACTACCTTTTCACCTCTCTCACTTAATCCTTCCAAGTTTGATTCACAACAAAAAAGTCAATACTCACTATTTCTTTTCTTTTTTTTTCTCTCTCTTGTGGTGGAATTTTTTTTATTGTTGCTATGTACCACTTTTTTCCACTAATGGCTGTTTTTCTTATTGTTGATTAAATTATCAAATCAATTTTTTTTTTCTTTTAAGTAAATCTGTTTTGGCTTACATCACTTTAATTTTATTTAAGTTTGGGTTAATAATTAGTTTTTTTAAAAGTGAGAACTTGAATTTTTTTAGTTATCCGTTTAGATGTTGAATTATGAGGCTTTGCTAAGTTTTGCTTCTTCTTTTTTCCCCTTTTGGGTGGAGAAATTTGTAGCTTTATTAGAGAAAGTACTCTCAATGGTTATTTTTTTAAAGTACTATAAAAAACAAGAGTTAGTCAAACAGAATAATCAGATTAGTGACATATTTTGGCTTTTGCAATTGGATTTTCATTATTGTTGTTTTTTAATGATGTATATAGAAGCTTGATTATGAGAGTTTTCTTTTATTTGTTTAGTTGATAAATTATTTGAGTGGAAACTTTGCAATTTCTATGGACAAAGTAATCTTAATAGGTTATCAAAAGCAAGTTTTTTTTTTTTTTTTTTGAGAAACCACCCCAGAAAGAGGGGGGAGTTATTTTCTTAATTAGTGTAGTTAATCATTGTTGGATGAAAACTCTTAATATGATATGGGTAAAGATTAATAATTTGCATTTATTATAATTTGAAATTTCTACTTTTTCCAATCACCAAAAAAAAAAAAAACCTAAGGGTGTAATGAAATTTTTTAAAAAAAAATTGAAAAAAAAGGAGAACAGAAGAAACAAATACATTGTAATTAAGTAAAATAAATAAATAAATACGTGGGGTGAGTTTTGTAGATGGGAGGAGTTTTAAAACTAACAAAAGAGTAATCCTATTTTATAAGGAGTTAGTGAGTAGAAGTAGAAATTTAAATCAACGTAAAGTAGGAGTTTATTAGAAGCAGGAAGACATTTCAACGTAGAAGTAGGAATTTATTATTTTTGTCAATTTACTATTTTAACCCCATTTTTAAGTTTTAGGTAGGGGTATTTTTGACAGTAAAAAAAATAATAACTAACTTTCTTTTTCCAATTTACTATTTTAACCCCATTTTTAAGTTGTTTGTTAATTACTTTCAGGGTATTTTTGACAAAAAAAAAAAAAAAAAAACAATAACTAACTTTCTGAATCCTCTTAATATATACAGATTATGTGTTTTGTTTGCAAAGCATCTTTTTTATTTTTTGATAAATCAGGATGTTATTAATGAAGAGTTTGCAAAGCATCTTTATATATGTTTTTTTTTTTTTTTTTTTTTTTGGAGAAAGAATACATTTATATTTTGATTTGGTAGATACTTACGAATATATCAAGATAAACAATATATTCAATAAAAATGTCATTATCATATTTTGATATACTTCATAAAATATAGAATTAAAATTGTAGATAATACCTTCTCAAAAAAAAAAAAAAATTGTAGATAATAATGTAGTGGTTTAAAAACTAAAACAATATTAAAAGGGTTACAAGTTGAAGTTTTTGAATAGAAACTAAGATTTTTATTAAAAGAAGAGAAAATGAATCGTGATAAATAAATCAAGGGGCGCTATTGCTATATATACAAAACAGAGCAGAGAGATAAAGAAACTAACTAACGGCTAATCTAACCGTTGAACGGTAATAATAGAATTACAAGTTCGTTACAACTAACTACAGCAGGCACTAATCACTAATTAACACGTGTTTTAAGCAAATTACGTCTTGGTTTGTCGCTGGAACTATGAGTCTGGATCTTTGAATATATAACTGTTTTGTATTAATGCACGTGTCTCTCGCATGTTTTGCTTAATGAATCGTTATTTAAACTACACCGTTGGAGAGTGTTTATTTGTTTTCCTCTCGACAAGTTGTGGATGTGTCCTACTAAAAACACATAATTCTGATAACTCTAATTGAATTTTTTATTTCAGATTCTATCCTTCACATCAAACTTGCAACTCCAACAAAATGACGCACTCTTGTCTCAATTACGAGTGGCTTTTCTTAATAACCTTTCATGGGATTCTTCTATTGTGTATGAGCTCATCTTTGAACTCTGCAACAGTTTCAGCTTTTACAAATGAGACTGATCACCTAGCTTTACTTGATTTCAAGAATAGGATCACTCAAGACCCACTTCAAATCATGAGCTCATGGAATGACTCCATTCATTTCTGCAACTGGTTAGGTGTTACATGTGGCCCCTCCAGTAAACGAGTCATGGTTTTGAATTTGACAGCCAAGAAATTGTCTAGCTCCATAGTCCATACCACCCTCAATAGGAAATCTTACTTACCTCACAAGAATTAGCCTAGAAAACAACAGCTTCTACAGTGAAATTCCTCAAGAAGTGGGGTGTCTACAACGCCCGCAACATCTCAATTTGACCTATAATTCCTTTGGCGGTAAACTTCCAACTAATTTGAGTTACTGTTCACAACTTAGAGTGCTTATTGTTGGTCATAACGAGCTTGTTGGGCAGATTCCAAACTACCTCAACTCATTGTCAAAGTTGGTGCATCTAAGACTTGATGTGAACAACCTTATAGGAAATATCCCAGCTTGGATAGGAAACTTTTCTTCATTGCATGCTCTTGATCTTTCTGAAAACAATTTTCAAGGAAGCATTCCTAGTGAACTTGGTCGCCTACTAGACTTGGGATTTTTTCAGCTTTCTGTGAATAATCTTTCTAGTACCATCCCTCCTCCGATTTACAATATATCTTCCATATACTTTTTCTCTGTTGCTCAAAACCGGCTACATGGAAGCCTTCCACCAGATATTGGTCTTACTCTTCCTAACCTTCAATTATTTTACTGCTCTATTAACAATTTCACTGGAGCTATTCCCGTGTCATTTTCAAATGCTTCTCAACTTCAAGGTCTTGCCTTTAGCGGAAATGGTCTAACTAGGACAGTCCCTCAAAATCTAGGAAGATTGCAAGGCTTGGTTAGACTTTATATTAATTCCAATAAACTTGGATATGTGAAAGATGGTGACCTGAATTTTCTTAGTTTCTTGGCTAATTGTACTAATTTGGAGGTCTTTTATCTTAATAATAATAATTTTGGGGGGGGTATTGCCCAACTCAATAGCCAACCTTTCCACCCAGCTATGATATCTTACTATCCATGAGAATATGATCCATGGTGGCATCCCTGTTGGAATCGGGATCCTTGTTATCTTAGAATTACTAGCACTATGTTCTAACTATTTAGGAGGTACTCTCCCCAATGTTCTTGGGAAGCTTCAAAAGTTACAGGTATTATATTTGAATGATAACAAATTTTCTCGGCCGATCCCTTCCTCCTTGAGCAACTTAACTGCATTGACAATGCTCTTTACGCAGAAGAACAGATTTGAGGGAAATATACCCCCAAGCCTAGGAAAGTGCCAAAAATTGATTTTACTGAATCTTTCTAGTAACAATCTCACTGGCACCATTCCAAAACAAGTTATTGGTCTTTCTTCCCTTTCAATTTTTTTGGACATGTCTCACAATTTCTTGATAGATGCACTGCCGTTTGAAGTGGGCAACTTAATACATCTTGCTTTGTTAGATCTCTCAAATAATAGATTATCAGGCAAAATTCCCACCACCCTTGAGTCTTGTCTTAGTTTGGAGAACTTGTATTTGGAGGGTAATTCATTTCAAGGAGCAATACCTCAATCTTTGGAGACATTAAGAGGTTTAGAACAAATAGATCTTTCACGGAATAACTTCTCTAGGAATGTTCCTAAATTTATTGGTAAGCTTGTATCACTTAAGCATCTCAATATTTCTTATAATGATTTGGAGGGCGAAGTGTCAAGTGAAGGGATTTTTACAAATGCAAGCAAGATTTCAATCTTTGGAAATAATAAGCTATGTGGTGGTGTCCAAGAATTACATTTACCATCATGCACTAGGAAAAATCTCCGTTCATCTAGAAAGCTTCTTGAACTCAAAATAATAGTTCCTATTACTAGTATGGTCATATTTATACTGGTTTTGTTGTATTTTTTCCCTACATGTTTTATTGTGAGAAACTCAAGAGAGAGAACATTAACTACATCTTCCTTTGAAGATAGGAAGTTGCATGTCTCATATGCAGAATTGCTAAAATCAACAAATGGGTTTTCAGAAGACAATTTGATTGGTTCAGGTAGTTTTGGCTCGGTATATAGAGGAATTATTTCTGGAAATGGAGCAATTGTTGCAATCAAAGTATTGAACCTTCAACAAAAAGGAGCTTTCAAGAGTTTCATTAACGAATGCAATGCTTTGAGAAGTATACGTCATCGCAATCTCCTCAAGATTATCTCTGCTTGCTCAAGCATTGATCATAAAGGAAATGACTTTAAAAGTCTAATTTTTGAGTTTATGTCCAATGGAAGTCTAGATCAATGGTTGCATTCTAAAAATGATGAGCAACATCAAAGGAAGAGTTTGAGATTTATCCAGAGACTGAACATGGCTGTTGATGTTGCTTATGCATTAGAATATCTTCATCACCATTGCCAAACCCCAATTGTTCATTGTGATCTAAAGCCAAGCAATATACTTCTTGATGAAGATATGGTAGCTCATGTTGGTGATTTCGGATTGGTGAATTTCCTCTTTGAAGCATCAAACAATCCCTCCAAATCTCAGACCTTGTCAGTTGGGCTCAAAGGTTCCATTGGATACATTGCTCTAGGTAAGTTTTCAACTAGGTGAAGCACACTTCAGTTCTTTATAACATTTTGCATTGATATTAAAATAAAGTATGGATTCTTTCAAAAAGTAACTATACACACAAGTTTGAAACCTCTTTTTAAGTGAAGAAAATTTTTTGACAGCTTTGGCCAGTTGAAGGGATTTTTTTTTTTCCCCCCCCTAAAAAATCACATACAACACCAAAAAAAAAAACAAAACAAAAAAAAAAAAAAACCAAAAAAAAAAAAACCCCCACATATTCTCAAAATTTTATGAAGGGCTATATGAGCCAACAATGCATAATACTTTAGTGATTAAAAATTTCAAGCTTATATGACTATTATTTGTTACTGTGTATGTATTGATGAATTGTAGAGTATGGGATGGGTGGCCAAGTTTCAACACTAGGAGATATTTACAGTTATGGGATACTCTTGCTAGAGATGTTTATTGGAAAAAGACCAATTGATGAAATGTTCAAAAATGGTTTAAGCATTCACAAGTTCATTGCAATGGCTTTGCCTGAACATGTCATGGATATAGTTGACCCATCAATGTTCTTTGAGGAGGATGAAGAAGATGCCAATGGTGACATAGAAAATAGACAAATAATTGAAGATCCCAATTTCAGTGTTAGTAGCAAAATAAAAGAATGCTTGATATCTGTGTTCCAAATTGGATTATTGTGTTCTAAAACATCATCAGGTGAGCGGATTCCTACAAATGTTGTTATCAATGAAATGAATGCAATTAGAGACAAATTTCTTAAACTTGAGAAGGAAAACGGAAGAAGAAGAGGAAGACAAATGAGCTAGGTATGTTAAGTCTTTTTTTTTTTTTTAAATTAATGGACATATATATTGGTCACCTCCTCATAAGAAAATAGTAATAACAATAACATAAATTTAAAATTGAGGAATAAAATGTAGAAACAAAAACAAATGAATATAAATTTACAATGGATTTGGTTAATAGGTGTTCTTAGGGCATTTGTTAATAAACCATTTTAGTAAATTTTTTATGTTAATTTGTTTTTTGTTCATGTTGTTGCGAGAATATAATTAATCAAAGTTGTTTAATTCTTTCCAAATTCTATTAGTCATACAGTTTTTGCATTATTAATTAATTCATGTGATTGTCTGTTTTGCAGTATCACCGGATATTTACGAGGTTCGTGCTGGACAAAAATTATAGGGACTGTGCAATCTTTACAGTTGACACACGTATGCTTCCTTAACCATTTATGTCTTTGTTTTACTAATTATCAAAAGTAATTTAGATGAATGGCTTAGTGTTATTGGTCAATGACTTCTGCTTAAACCATATTTCTATGTTGTTTTGATTGTGGGATGTACCATCCCTTTTTTGGTTTGTAATATACTATTTCATGGAACCAGTTTGGTTATTCCTATGTCATTTTCTATTCTTGATTGTTTTTCTCAAGTTGCTTTTCCTCTTAATATAGCTAATTTCGATCACTAAAATACAACTGCGTTTATAAAGAAATCCATAATAATTATCTTTTGGTTTAATACCTTGATCTCTCACACCCTTTGTAATTTGTAAACTTATCAATGCTTTGGGTCTCGATTACTCAAAAAACTTATTTAGCGGTGTGTGTGAGTTGTTTCGGCTTGACCGATTTTGTTCCGCTTTTATGACGTTGGGATGGTCAGATGAGGCAATTTGGGCCGCTGGATTGGTTTAGGCTGAAAACAACCTTTTTATTATTATTTGAAGTTATGAACGGTTGGGCTCTTCTTGGGCTGGAATAGATTTTCTTACAAATCAGTTTCAATTTTTTTTTTTTTTTTTTTTTTTTGGGGGTGGGGGGCTCAGTTTTACATATCTGTTAATCAAAATGACTCTATTTTGAGAGAAATTATTATTTATATCGGGAGGATTATTGACCTAACCAATAAGATGATGTCATATATGCAAATGTACGTGTGAGTTCCCTAATCAGCAAAAGAAATAGAAAAAATAAAAATTACCAAATGATGTGATAAACATGTAAGGAGTGGATTTGTAAATAGTCCATTGTCCCTTCTTTTCACATGACATTTCTGTTGTTCACCAAAAACTTTTTAGTCCTTCCATTAGGAATTCTCAGAATCACAATGTACCAGTTTAAATGGAAAAAAATAAATAAATAAATAAAATTGCATCAGTTTTCCATCCCAAGTATATTAAGATAAATGTGAAAGGCATAACACTCAACAAATATACTGCACTTTGTTATGTCCTGTGAAATTAACAAAAAAGATATCTTAAGTTCAAATTCTCTCACTCCAAGCTATCAAAATATCAAAAAAAAAAAAAAAAGGGACTAATCCAGACAAGTTGGAGTAATGAATTCTAGACTTACCAAAATAAAAGAGTGATGAATTAATTATGATACTGGTTCACCATGGAGAATTTTTATTGTGGATGTAAGTTCACCCACAAATATAATGGATGTAAGTTGTGTATTTTATGAGTTCAATTGATAACAATTCTGAAAAAGTTTGAGTTTACTTCATGAAGAAAGCTGAAGTGGAAAGCCAGTTTGGAAGATCAAGTGCCTTAAATCTGAGAATGTCATTGAGTTCAAGGATGGTGAGTTTTTGAAGTTTTATGAAAAGCATGGTATCAAGAGGTACTTTACAGCACGAAAAACACCTCTACAAAGTAGGATGGCTGAGAGAATTAATAGAGCAATTAGTGAGATAGCCAAATGTATTAGACTGAATGTTGGGCTTTCTGAAGTCTTCTAGACTAAAGCAACGTGTAAATGCTTGTTACATTCTTAATTGATCGCCAAAAGCTGCACTTGACAGGAAAGGCGCCGAAGAAGTATGGACAAGGAAAAAAGCTCCTTTTTTTTAACCCCTTGATGAGGATATTCAGATACCCCACTTATGTTCATATTCTCATTTGAAAAGATATCAAAACTTCATCCTAAATCAAAGAAATGCATATATTCAATTATATATGAATATTTTTTATTCTCAGCCATACCTAGACTCGGCAATGGTTTTAGTTGAGCTGATCTTGAGTTCAGATGAAATCTCAACAACAATTTGGGCATGACCATATTAGTGAATTTGTCCCCAATAATAGCTTTGTTTTTTAAATCAGAACCTTCATTCAATCATATCAAAAACAGCAACAGCTAATACAAGCTATTCATTGGTGACACACTGAGGTAGCTGTAAAGCTGTAAAATCACCCGGAAATTTCAATATCTTGTCAATCACGGTGTAAAATTTCAATAGCTTTGTCAATGTGGAAAAAAACCAAAAAGCAGGGTGTCAAACACGGTGGAAAATGACCATGCTTCAAAGTTCTTCCAATGTGGAAAAGGCAAGGCCACGTGGTAAACAGGGCAGAAAATATATCGCGAAGTGTCTAACACGGTTTGAAAATTATCTGGTCCAAAATATTTGATTTGAAGTGAAGAAAGGGGCATTTTAATGTGAGACTCCAGCATTTAGTGAGAAATCCTTAGATATTGCTGCCTATTTCTTGAACCCAACGTCCACGCCATTCCTAATGAACTAGGCCAGCTTTTTTCATCAATTGACATATTGATTTAGGTGTCTTTCTAAAGTTCACGTGGTTTACAATACCACAACTTTCCAAAGTTATCTAATTGGATGTGGGCTTGACCTATTGGTGCCTAATTCTTGGATCATTTTCTTTCCACTGTCGTCTTTCTTGATTTGCTTTTCCATTACTAATCTCTCTCCCTTTTTAAATGATTGAAAAAAAGGGACAATTATCTATTTTTTTGTGATTCTATCCGAGATAACAGTAAAATTGACAACGAAGTGTAAAGTTTAACAAGGGTTAGAGCATCCACAACCGGTTTCCATATCTCATCTTATTTTACCATCCCAAAAAGCAACTTTATCAATTATTTCATACCATTTTACAATACACCCAACATCCCAAAACTCTATTTTCCTCTTCTACTCATTAAAATAATATATCTACCTAATAAAATATATTTTTTCTTTTTTTCTTTTTTCTCAATTTTCTCCCCCACACGCGTGCCTTCCAGAATCCTCCTTTACTTTACTTTTCACCTTCTGAAAAAACCATCCTAGTTCTTCATTGAAGGCAAGATAAAATGACCCATTTTGCGTCGAAGTCGAAGCATCGTTCAACGATTTATTGCTGGTACGCAACGAAGTTTCATGGCTTTTGGAGCCCATAACGTTTTATGAGTATTTCATCTGCAATCCATTTACCAAACAATGGCTGGCCCTCCCTCCGATCTCCGCCACCCACCGATCCACCACCATAACGCAGCAACCCATAATCAACCGTCAACACCAGAAAAGAAAAAAAAAAAAAAAAAAACAGTCCCAGGCAGCAACTAAACAAACAATCACCACCACGCCACCACTACCCTCGGCCCAACAAAATCCCACCGAAACCAAAAACCCAAAATAAAAAAAAAAACAAAATAAAACCCACCAAACCCAGAAACCGACCACCATATAATCCAACAAACCCAGCAAACCAATCAACCAAACGCCAGCCACCAAACCCAGAAACCGGCCACCATGTCAACACCACCAAACCCACCAAACACCGGTCTCCATGCCGATCTCCACATCGGTCTCCATGCCGATCTCGACTGCGCTGACCTCCAACCACCACGCCCATCTCAGCCGCGCCACCTGCCTCGCCACCACGCCGATCCGGCGTGAGCTCCGATCTAGCAAACTCAACTGAGAGAAGCGAGAGAGAGGGGATGAGAAAGAGAGGAGGAGAGAGAAAAGATACAGGAAAAATGAGAGAGGAGAGAGAAATAACAATATAAAACGTGTTCTGGGAATTAAAAAAAAAAAAATTTATAACATTCAGCTACAGTACCATCTTACATTTGAGATGGTACTGTAGCTAAATCTCAAAAAAAATTTGGCTTTTCGCATATAGTCTTCCGGTTGTGGATCAATTTTTGGGCATGTATGCCAAATGTACTTAACATTTGGCATATAACAGGCTCATTGTGGATGCTCTAGTTTAGAGTGCTAATCATATATTTTAAAATTTTAGAATACAAAGTGTAATTTGAAATATAATTTAGAGTGGTAAAATATAATTTTTCCAAAATACTACTAATAAAATTAAAAGACTAAATTTATATCAATCGTCCCTTATTAGAACAGCTCTCCGTTTTCTTGGCTTGGGAACAGTGTAACTATCCTTGTCGCTATTAGCACAATAAGTCAATGGAAGTAACATCTTTCTCTATGGAAATTATTCCCCAAGAAATGGATAGTTATCTACTGCAATTAATTATAGCACAGTGTAACTATCCTTGTCGCTTTTAACACAATTTAAGTCGGAATTAAAATCTTTCTCTATGGAAATTTTTTTTTTTTTTTTTTTAGAAACTTTCTTTATGGAAATTATTCCTCAAGAAATGGATAGTTGTCTACTGCAATTAATTACAGGTTGCTTTTAACTCAACAAGTCGTGGAAATTATTCAAGAAATGGATAGTTGTCTACTACCATTAATTAGAGCATCACTATTAACTATCTTATAAAAAATGTCATTTTGACACATCAAAAGTCTACTTTATTATTTTAATACATCATTTTATAATTCACTATTTATCACATTTTCTATTCTTCAATTCTATACATTAAAATAATATACTACACATTAAAATAACCTAAAAATATTTGTACAATATAAAAAAACAAAACAAATAAATAAATGCAGTTCACAGCAACCACCCGCTGCCCACCCTCACCACACCCACCATTATTGCAAACCCACCACCACCCATAGGAAGAACCAGCCACCAAGATAACAATAGAATTAACAGCGATGTGTAAAGTGTAATAAGGATTATAGTTTAGAGTATTAATCATACATTTTAAAATTTTAGAGTAGTAAAATATAATTTCTCCAAAATACTGCTAACTAAATTAAAAGATTAAATTTATATCAATCGTCATTCGTCCCTTATTACAACGGCTCTCCGTTTTCTTGGCTTGGGACCAACAGTGTAACTATATTTGTCGCTATTAGCACAATAAGTCAATGGAATTAACATCTTTCTCTATGGAAATTATTCCTCAAGAAATGGATAGTTATCTACTGCAATTAATTACAGCACAGTGTAACTATCCTTGTCGCTTTTAACTCAATAGTCGTTGGAATTAAAATCTTTCTCTATGGATTTTTTTTTTTTTTTTTTTTTTGAGAAACTCTCTATGGAAATTATTCCTCAAGAAATGGATAGTTGTCTACTGCAATTGATTACAGGTTTCTTTTAACACAAGAAGTCGAGGAAATTATTCAAGAAATGGATAGTTGTCTACTGTTGAAGAGGGTAAAATAGTAGACGACGGGTCCATTTAAATGAACCTGACGATGCTAGACCAATGGTCCAATAGTGTACGAGTCCAAGATGAACGGATGCGAGATGGACGGATCTCATAGTAGACGGATCTCAAGGCCACGTGGCATGGTTTAAGTAACCTCCAAGTAACCCTGGATGGAAATAACTTGCGTCTACGATTGACCTTAGTCAATAGAGTCCCTATATGAATAGACTCCTAATATGGGAAGGATCCCGCAATATACGCCATTTAATGATGATCTTCTCCATAAAGAAAAGCCTTCCCACGCAAGAAAGGAATGTCGGTTCTACACTATTATAAAAACCCAAAGACTCTCAAAAAATAAGGTACGCATAATTCACCCTAACTCTGGCACTCTAGAGTTGTAGAAAGGTTTTCTGACTTAACCTTCGGAGGATCTTTGGCCGGTACCACACCGATACTCTCTTAGGGTTTTCTCTATTGTTGTTTTGCAGGCATCGTTTCGAGCACATGCGTACCGTGCGGCTTACTAACGATTTTCGGTATCATCAGTTGGTGCCGTCTGTGGGGAACGGTGATCAGGAAATAAGCCATATTCATCGCTTCCCGAACAAAAAGTTGCATGGTACTTACTTGTTCAATGGCAACCACAACCAACAATCAGGGCGACGAATCGCGACCCACTGCCTTGGAGAGGCAAGTCCAAACCCTTACAGCAGCAGTGGAATGTCTCACCAAGCAAAATCATGACCTAGAGGAACAACTGCGCCAGAAGAGCACAGCGATGGATACCCAAGAGGAAAACCAGGAAGGCACCAACGCTGAAAGAAGGAACCAAGAAGGGCCAGAAGGAAGCAACGCCCCAAGCAGGCCAGAGCGAAAGGACACGAGTCGCCCATCCATCACAGATACGATTCCACCTCATATAGTCGCCGAGATGCAGATGATGAAAGAACGGATGGACTTTATGATGAATGCACTTAGAGGACGGGTGTCTAGTGATCTCGATGACTTGGTCCATTGAACTGATTCACCATTCACAGTGTCTGTCACTACATTCCCCATTCCACCAAAGTTTTGTATGCCGCAAGTGGAAAATTACGACAGATCCAAGGACCCCTTAGATCACTTGGAGTCTTTCAAGACCCTGATGCACCTTCAAGTAGAGCCAGATGAGATCATGTGCCGAGCCTTTCCCACCATGCTGAAGGGATCCGCAAGGATCTGGTTCAGTAGGCTGACACCCAACTCCATTGGTACCTTCAAGGAGTTAAGTGCCTAGTTCGCCTCACACTTCATTGGGGGGCACAGATATAAAAAGTCCACTATATGCCTGATGAACATTAAGCAGCGGGAGGATGAGACGCTAAGATCCTACATCACCCGCTTCAACAAAGACGCTCTCTCAATTGACGAAGTAGACAATAAGATACTCATGGCTGCCTTCACGAACAGACTACGGAAGAGTAAGTTCCTGTTTTTCTTATACAAGAACGACCCAAAAACTATGTTGGATGTGCTGTACAGGGCAATCAAGTACATGAACGCAAAAGATGCGTTGCTAGCCAGAGAAGAAAAGCCGAGGAAGCGAGAAAGACAGGAGGATGTATGGCAGGATAGGGGCGAAAGATGGCTAGGACCGGAGAACAGCAGGAGGACAGGCATTCCAAGCCCCCCATGGGAAAATTCTCAAGTTTCACGCCGCTGACTGCCCTGATCGACCACGTCTTGATGCAAATTAAGGACGAAGAAGCCTTGACCTTCCTCGACAAGCTGAAGGGAGATCCAAATAAGAGGTCTAGAGACAAGTACTGCCGCTTCCACAGTGATCACGGCCATGACACAGCTGACTATTACGACTTAAACCAACAAATTGAAGCCCTTATCAGACAAGGAAAGCTGCAGAGGTTCGTCAGCAAGGAGAGGACGGACCCGCCTCAAGAGTAGGCTCCCTGATGGGAGAATGAGCGTCCCAGGCCACCCATAGGAGATATAAGAATGATTGAGGAAAAAAAATGTAGAAGCAAAATAAAAGAATATAAATTTACAATGAATTTGGTTAACGAGTGCTCTTAGAGCATTTGTTAATAAACTATTTTAGTAAATTTTTTATATTAATTTGTTTTTTGTTCATATTGTTGCAAGAAAGTAATTAAT
The DNA here is from genome assembly GCA_032727855.1 of Quercus ilex subsp. ballota. NCBI lineage: Eukaryota > Viridiplantae > Streptophyta > Magnoliopsida > Fagales > Fagaceae > Quercus > Quercus ilex. The sequence continues at coordinate 113,578 of JAVFWQ010000017.1, forward strand.
TAGAGTTGTTTCATTCTTCCCAAATTCTATTAGTCATACAGTTTTTGCATTATAGATTTTTTCATGTGATTGTCTGTTTTGCAGCATCACTGGATATTTACAAGGTTCGTATTGGACACAAATTATAGGGACTGTGCGATCTTTACAGTTGACACGCATATGCTTCCTTAACCATTTATGTCTTTGTTTTACTAATTATCAATGGTAATTTAGATGAATGGCTTAGTTTTATTGGTCAATGACTTTTGCTTAAACCATATTTCTGTGTTGTTTTGATTATGGGATGTACCATCCCTCCTTTGGTTTGTAATATACTATTTCATGGAACCTATTTGGCTATTCCTATGTCATTTTCTATTCTTGATTTTTTTTTTTTTCCTCAATTTGCTTTTTCCTCTTAATATAGCTAAATTATCACTAAAATGCGAATGTGTTTATAAAGAAATCCATCATAATTATCCTCTGGTTTAACTCCTTGATCTCTCACTCCCTTTGTAGTTTGTACTCTTATAAACTTATCAAATTATCAAATTTATTTAACTCACTATCTCATATTATCCAAACAGTAGTTCCTTCACCATATATGTCAGCGGTGTGAGTTGGTTTCAGCTTGACCGATTTTGTTCAGCTTTTATGACGTTGGCATGGTCAGCTGAGGCAATTGGGCCGTTCCCTTGGATTAGGCTGAAAACAACTTTTTTTTTTTTGTAAGTTATGAACGTTTGGGCTCTTCTTGGCCTGGGCTGGACTTTCTTACAAATCGGTTTCAACTTTATTTATTTTTTGCTCAATTTTACATATCTGTTAATCAAAATGACTCTATTTTGGAGAAAAAAATTTGGTATCCTTTATAGGTTTCATTTAGATACAACTTATTTTGCTAAAAACTGAAAATATTATAGCAAATAAATGAAAAAATGCGGATGATATTTTTTTATACGGATACTGTAGCTCAGCTGAAAGTATTAAAAGGTTGTGTTTTACTTTTTCTTTTTGGGTCTATTTGGATAAGTTGTTTCAAAATGTGCGTTTTAAAAACTCAATTTTAAAAGCCACAAATAAGTGTTTGGTAAAAATGTGAAAAAATGCGTTTTCTATTTTTAAAGCCATATTAAGCGTTTGGATAAGCTGTTTTAAAAAAAACTGTTATAAGTGTGAATTCCAAAAAAGGATTTAACTATTTTTTCAAGGTTATATTGTCATTTTTCTTGGAATTAGTGTTTTTTTATTATTGAAAATATGTAATTAAGCTTAACAATTACATTAATAATAGCAACAATAATGATGTTTTCGTTGTTGAAATTCTTGGAGAGAAGTTTATCAAATTTAAAATATTAAAAATAACTCATCAAGAAAAAGATATTAAAATGATTAGGAAAATAATTATATTAGAATGTTAATTGCTAACAATATCAATACTAGACAATCCATTATAATAATAAAAAAGTTCTTATCCGAAAAAATTAAAAACCAAAACACCAAAACAGAAATAATAAAAATATTGTTTACAACCCACAAATGGATCGAGCTATTTTGTCACGAACAAATTTCATCTCCTCATCTTGTATATTTTCAACGTTTGCCTGTCTGCTACTACCTTCTCCACTACTATTGCTTCTTGGTCTGTCCAAGTCATGTTCATCCCAATTGAATCCCTCATCTTCCCTATCATGTTTTCTAATAAAATTATGCAAAACACAAGTAGCAACTATAATGTTTCTTTGGTGCTTAATGTCAAAATGTGGCATTTGCTTCAAAATTTTCCATTTATTCTTCCACACTCCAAAAGTTCGCTCAATTGCACTTCTAAGTGATGAGTGAACATAATTAAACCTCTCTTCTATGTGATTCCCTCGACCAGCTCATCGAAAATCTGAAAGATGATACCTCTGTCCCTTATAAAGTGGCAAATATCCTTTCCTTAAGGGGTATCCAGCATCAACTAAATAATATTTTCCTAATAAAAGAAAAAAAAATGTAAGATGTACATAAATAATATCCTTCATACATATTTAATATATAAAAATTTTATATACCTGGTGGTGGTTTTGGAAAGTTGACAGATTGTCGACGGATAGCATCTAAGAAAATACGTGTATCATGTGCTGCACCCTCCCATCCAGCCATAACAAATGTGAAAAGTAAATCAAAATCGCATTTTGCCATCACATTAAAAGATGTCACACCCTTTCTATTATAATATGGAGTTTTCTTGTCGTCTCCAACAACAACTTGGATATGTGTACCGTCAATGGCACCAATGCAGTCCTAAAATAGAATATAAATTTTAGTTACTTAGGAAATATTCCTAACAAATATTAGAAACAAATTAGAATGTATGAAATGAATACCTGAAAGTGTGGCATGTACAATGGATTCTTCTGTATATGTCTTGGAACTATACTAAATGTAGGGTCAGAAGGCTTGAAGATATCCATTGACATTATGTTAAGGCGTTTCAGAACTCTATGAAAATGTCTGTTTATAGTCTCACCAGAATGTTGGAATCTTTCTTGAACCATCCTATAACAAGCTCCTTGTCCAAGTATCATTAAACATATACCTACTGACTCTTCAAGCCTAATATGCCTTATGTGCTGAAGTCCATATGTATGGTGTAAAACATTACACAATTGAAGGAAAACATGTGGCTTCATTCTAAACATTTCGTAACATTTCGTTTCATTACCCGTCAAACAATCCATCAACCACATATAGCCAATTTGTTCAGAATCTCTACAAAGTTGTTTATCAATATATTTCATAAAATATGTCACTGCAACATGACATCCAGCAACAGCAAGATCATATAATTCCTCATCATCATATTCATCATTTTCCACATCATAAGAATGATCTTCATCACTATTATCAATATGATCATTGTAATCCGTAGGAGTATCACCTAAAATATTATAGCAATAAATTAGATAAATCACAATAAAGAAAATGAGTAAACATTTAAATGATAGGTACTGTAGTGTGACAATGTGGATATTTGCAGGTATTTGTAAATAGGCATTGTGACAATTGTAGGTTTGATATTTGTAGATATTTGTAAGTATGTGTAAAGGTGTGCACAGGTGGTGCGTATATTGCGGCAACGGTGTGTGTGTGTGGGTGTGACAGCTGTGTGTGTAAGGGTGTGCAGGGGAGTGACTGGACTATACTGCAGAATGGATTGTACTGCTTTCACAAACAAACAACAAATTTCAAGTATCATCATCAATGCAAGAAAGTAGGAATTTATTGTATGGGCCTCTGTTTAAGCCTCTCAATCCAACAACTATGGATCCTACTAAATTTATCAAGTTCTAGAAGATTCACAAAAATTGGATTTTTTTTTATATTAGTCATGTCAGCATAGCTTCATCCAAGGATGTCTAATTTTTCAATGGACCTGCTAGAAGTCCACCAAGTACATTTAGATCTCAGAACCAATGAAATGGTGACAATCTAGATATATATATATATATATATATTTCCAACCCTTCCAAACTTACCTGGCTGCTTAGTGATTGATCTATCATTACTCCAAATATCAAGTTTGCACTAGGATCCACTAGGTCATATATAACCTCTGCTGCAGCATTCACCTGCAATTAACAAGAGACCAAAGGTCAAAGGTTTGACATAATATGAGTTAAAAAGCAAGTGTGATGCTAGCTAAAGCATATTGTAACCAATATGACAAGTATAACCAGTAACCAGTATGACAAGGTTTGACATAATATGAGTTAAAAAGCAAGTGTGATGCTAGCTAAAGCATATTCTTGTACTTTCACTGTAAACAACAAAATTATACCATAAAATTGAAAAAAAAAAAGATGCAGCTAAAGCCACTAGGCTTTCTACAAAATTAAGGCAAGACTGTCAGTTTTGTATTTGTTATTAAAAAGAACACACTAACAGACTTTTTAAAGTGCAAAGCAAACATCTATGTCAAGCAAAGAGAACTAATAGAACCCCTCCATGATCCACAATAAGAACCAACAAATCATCAGTAAGTTTGCAGCAGATAGTCATTTGTAATAATCAAAAAGCAAAGAGAACAAAGCTGCAGAACTGCAAAGCAACTCTCCATTAAAAATTTGATCAGCTTTAGGTGACCAAAAAATATGTTGTGCTGGTTACAATCAATCACCCCTGTTAAGAACAACTAATTGAAAAAAGAAAAAGAAAAAGAATTAACTTCTAGCTTTATATTTAAAATTAAAACCAACACCAATTCTAGCAGAAAGTGAAATACATGTAGGCCAATAATTCACACTTCCAGAAACAATGGCATCAGTCAGTTAGAGACTAGAGGTTCAAGTTTAGTACAATAAATTTAAGAGCTACAACTAAAACAAGATATACCAATAACAATTGGGTCCAACTTAACCCTTTTTTCATAACCTTCTTCTTTCTTGAATTCCACTAGAAACAACCAACTATATCATTTTTTCAGTACTGTCTGCAAAGCTGAAGTTGCTATGTGTTAACAATTATGAGAAAAAAGGTCAATTGGACCACTATAAAGATTTTACCCAAAAAAATGCCATCTAGAATAAAACAATAAATTATTCAAAGGATAAAACAATAAATTATCAAAAACATCTCTCTCTTCCATAAAACATTATTCAAAGGATAAAACATAAAACACCCTAAGTGCCAAAGTAGTGACCTCCCTAATAGCCACATTATTCAAAGAATAAAACAATAAAACATTAAACATCTCTCTTCCATAAAACATTATTCATAAGATAAAACATAAAACACCCTAAGTGCCAAAGTAGTGCCCTCCTAACAATCTTGCCTCCTCTTGCAGAAACTGAAGTTATAAATATGGTTCTTCCATCACAACAAACATCTCTCTCTTCTCTCATTTCTGAAAAATACGTGCTGCCATGAGGTAGAGTTCGGAACCCTTCTCAATGCCATCTAAGGTGCACACACGTTCCATGACATTACGAATAATACTACTTGGCTTCACTGAAAAAGCTAAGTTCCTTAACTCCACAACATCACAGATACGACTAAGCTGTTGTGTCAACTGTAATGTCGTTCCTCCTTTCTTCCCTTTACTTTGTGTGGATGATGGTAAAACTCGCTTCTTTCCTTTGTTTTGTGTTGGGTTAGGTGGTTGTGTGAGGTTAGGAGTCTCATCTTCATGAACGTCATCATCATCATTTGGAGAAGATGAGTCGGCAAAAGTATCACCTAACCCCTCCTTAGGTGTCTCAAGATCATCTGGTAACACACCTGAAGTGGGGGCCCATGCTAAATCTCCTGTGGCCGCAATGTCCTTAAACATAATGTCTAATAAGTCAACATTCTTCAAACCTTTCTCTCGAAATTTTGCAGCTTCAGGAACCTCCTACAATTTTGAATATTTTCATTAATAACTCAAATAACATGGTTTATCTACTAATACAAAATATGTACAATGGGTTATACAAAACATACCATTAGTTTCCTCTCCCACCACTCATCAGTTGCAGCTATTGTTCCTTTGGCTACATCCCATCCCAATCCAGTTTCACTTCCCTTCAACTTATTCCAAAGTACCCAATTTTTCTTCAAACTATCCCATTTATGCTTATACTTCGCCCTAGGATATTCCTTTCCAGTTTTCTTTTCAAAAGTTGCTATAATATTTGCCCAACCATTTTTACTAAAGTGGGTATTAGGTCGATTACCCTTAAATACCTCATCCACACAAGCTTCACAAAAGATAGTCATTACTCTTGATGGCTATTGAACTCTAACATTTGAGCTATTTTTGGATTGTTTGGTGTTGGGATTTGAATTCTCCTTGTTCTTAACCATCTAAACAAAATTAATAACAATGTTCAACCAAATATGTAAAAATTCCAATGCTCTTACAAACAATACTTTGTTATAGGTAAAACAACCTCACGCGTAATAAACTAGCAATACAATTTAGTTAAAAATTAGTAAATGGCAGAACTAGCAATAGAATAAGTCAGTGGTTGGAGCCTTCTATTAAGTAAGAATATATAAATAAATTTTTTGGGTCAGAAATAAGATGATCTAAAGCATCATGACTCATGACTGACCGGTGCTGCATGTGTTTGAGAACCATCTTGTTGTTTCTCATTGTTTTTGTAGATGGGCATGCGTGAACCAATCTTTGTTTTTTATTCTTTTTTTTGGCTAAATCGTAAAATTGAAAAGAAACAACAACACAATAAACTAGCTGCCCAAAGCAAAAGGCAAAAACAAAAGACATAAGAACAAACAAAATTACTTAAGGCCTCTTTGAGCACACTAAGCTAGAAACACAATGAGGAGGATTCCATAGACAAATTATAAAAAAAAAAATCTGAGAATTTACCCCACTTAGCAAGCATGTGAGCAGCCACACTCCCCTGCCTATTCATCATAGAAAGCTAAATTCTGTTCTCGCCACATTCTAAGTTCAACTTAAGTGTAGGTTCAATTTAAAAGGCAGCAAGAACAAATTGGATGAAACAAATGCCTAAATTTAATTGATGATAATAAAAAAAAACACATGCAAAAAGGACATATTATAATAGACACCACTTCAGAACAACATTATAATAGAAAACAGCAGTAAATAAACAGTAACAGCAACAACAACCTGAAATATTCTTCAAACCCATATACTTTTCAACAAGAAAAAACGAATCCCATCCAATCCAAATGGTTTTGATCAACCTCATCTGTCTGAAATTGTTTTAAAAACTTCACAACCAGTAAAGAAACAACAGCAACAACAACAAATCCCTTAGTCATGTAAGTTCTAACATTTTGAGTTTATTTAGTCATCTAAACTAACATGCAAAAACCCAAATCAATATAATTATTTCAGAGATGGGTAATGGAGAATGTTTACCTGGAAATCGTGATGCAGAACAACGACGGCAATCAGAGAGAGCAACTAAGCAATAACAGAGAAGAAAGAAGTGAATATCGTGAAATTGATGAGGAAAGAACCATGACTGATGAGATATGAGAATGTTTACCTGGAAATCGTGATGCAGAACAACGACGCCAATTGGAGAGAGTAACTGAGCAATAACAGAGAAGAAAGAAATGAATATCGTGAAATTAATGCAGAGAGAACCAAGACTGATGAGATATATATATATATACGGAGAAGGATAGGCTGGGATTTCGGTAAAAAATTTCCTGAACCGCGCGAAACAATTAGCGGCAACCCAATCGTCCCAACCGCGCAATACTGAAAAAGCAGTAGAAAATTTCATTTTCGGAATCGCGAAAATCTGCAGAATTGAAAACGCAATCCCGCAGATATCGCCTAGCCAAACGCAATCCCATAATCGCGATTCGCGAAACTCCCGTTCTGTGCAATGTAAATGCCTAAACAAACAAGCCCTTTCTTTTCTTTTTTTCCTTCTATTCGCTCCTCACTGTACCCTAGCTAACGTCTGTGCCTTCAGAGAGTTCCATGCCCACTAGAGAAATCCACAAGGAAGAACCTACATCAATCCGACAGCGGCGAAGAGCTCAGGTGAGAAATCCATGAGGAAGACAACCCCAGTCTAACACCGGCGTGTACTCTTCCTTCCATAAACCCATTTCACCCTTTTCCCCAATTTCACTCGAGCTCCCACCCATGACACCTCTCTTCCCATAAACCCATTTTACCCTCTTCCAATTTCACTCCTCTCCCAGCCTAACACCTCTCTTCCCATAAACCCATTTCACGCCTCTTCCAATTTCACTTGCTAACCCATTTGTTTAATTTCTGGGTAAATGGGTTTTTGAGTTTGTGAATTATGGATCTTTCATGTTCTAAATCACAGGTACATATTACTTTCACAATATTCTCATTACTGTGATTTGTGTGTGTGTGTGTGTGTTTTCTCTTTGTTTCTTTCTATTTTGAGAATTGGAATTCAATACTTTGATTGTTGTTTGAAACGCGTAATGATCAAAGCTATAACCTGAGATATGGATTTGCTGGGGTTTTTTTTTTTTTTTTTTGGTTCTTTTTGCTTAAGATTCGACTTAGCTTTATGATCAGCTATGTTTTTTGTTTAGCAATGAGATTGGTTAATGTATTTACATATTTATGGACCTACATTGTGTAGATTGAGATTGGAAAATATCTGATTCTCTCTCTGTAAAAATAGGGCAGAGAGTGAGCTTGTTAGTTCTAGACCCACCATGTAACTTAGCAATAAAAAAGAAAACCACCTTATGCATATATGTACAAGTTGCTTTTTTTGGGTTTGATGATTTTGAAGCTGTTGACAAATGGGCTTGTTTTAAGTGTGAGTGTTTAGAGTTTCTGCACATATTGGGAAATAAGACCTGGTTTGGGAGAATGTTGTTTATAGAATTGTAGTATAAACAACATTGGATTGGTAAAGGAAATTCACTCATGGGTCTTTGTGAATTAGAATAAAGTTTGTTATTTGTTGTTGTGTGTATGTTATTGAGTCCATCTTCAATAATTAAATGGAATGGATATCACATCAGAACAGGGATCACACGACTCACAGCCTAAGTCTTGATAACTTTTGACATCAAACAAACTCTTTTTAATTTAGAAGGTTTCCGATTTCCAAATTGAAACTGAGGTGGTTCAACCATACATGATACATCGCAAAGAGACAAAGTCTATGATGGGAACCACCATTGGTGTTTGGATTTGCCTCACAACTAGTAATGAGTGCCATGTTCATCATTGGCATTGTAGTGCTTTCATCTCAAAATGTTATAAATGGTCGCTTAAAATTGATTATTCTCTTATAATTTGCATTTGATCTCTGAGTACTGCAATGTCAGGGACAGCATCCTCTAGAAGTTTTTCTATAGTTATCCAAAATGTGTTGTTATTGATTGTTTCCTCACTTCTTGTGCCTTATACCTTGCTACACCCCTACCCCTGCGGGTCTCTTCCTTTTCCTATGATACTTTTTGTTATTCAGTGTACCTGTTAACAAAATTTGTTCATATATGCATATGAGTGTTTGCCTCTAAGATTTTTGCTTTTGGGTTTAGTCTTGACTTTTGTGTTGAGGCTCTCCAACTTGTGATTTTTTTTTAATATACACCTACATAGAAATCAGCCTGCTTGATATCTCCCGTGCTCTGGATTTACTGTGATTGTGATTATCAAAATACTATATGAGGTGAGTAATTAAAACGTAAAAGTTTATACTCTTGAAAGGTGAATGGTTTAGAACTGCAGATTTAGTGTCACTACCTTGAGGTTGAGGTACCTTTGTTGGGAAGACAGGATCCCTATTATTGATCCAGTGAGAAGTATTAACCTGTATGACGCAAAATTAGACAGTTTCCATTCTTCTCTACATCTCTGTTTTGAGTCTTGCATTCTGTTAGAGCTAACTACTAGAGATGAGATGTGTTACCGAATATCTAACATGTTACCGAATCCAACCCAGATCCTTTTGTAGTTATGGCAATTGCTGCTAGTTAAGCAGCAAACTAGTAGTTCAACTTGTTACGAGTGAGATTGCTTATTAGTAGGTTGATGTTATTTAGCTCTCTTATTTCTTCCGTTATATTGATTACTTACATATGCACCTTCTCCTCTATTTTTCTTTTTCAAGCCCAAGATATGCCAATGTTGGAAACGAGTAACTATCTCTCCAGTTATGATGGCCATCTTTGTGACGTTCACAACTGCGTCATTAGGACTTCTCTGAAACTTCATACATTTGGTAGGAGGTTTTATACTTGTCACTATTGGTCGCCAGTAAGTACCATATCTAAGTATTGGCAAAATATTTGTGTTGTGCATTAAAGAACCAATTTGTTTTATTCCTATTTATGTGTTGTATTGTATTGTGCAGGATGATGACCGTGCATGCAAGTTCTTCAAGTGGTTAGACACTAGCATTTGTTGTACGTGTGGCGCATCAACAACACCTATTGTTATTGCCAAATTCAAGCGATTGGAGCATGCGGTGGAAGTTGCCAATGAAGAGTCGAAGTAAGTACACGCCCTGACAACCACAGCATTAGAAAGGGAGCAAGTTGCAAAACGAAAGGCTGAAAGAGCCAAGGCTGCACGCATGATTTCTGAAGAGAAAGCAAAGAAGTTGATAATAGCTATAGTAGTGTCCTAGGTCATGTTTCTAGTATTGCTTATCTTTTCTACTACGTTTGGGGAAGTCAAAATCAGGCATATGTGTTTGCCATAATGGGATGTGTATGTATGAATTTGCTCTATGATGTTAATGGCTAAGTTAATGGAGATTGTAAGTTCTGTTGTTGTATATGTGTGTCTATATATATACATACATATATATATATATATATATTTATTTATTATATTTATTTATCTATATACACTCAGCAATTAATAGTTAGGGTTCTTGGTGTCTTTAAAAGAAATTTAAGGTAGATATTATTGTTTTCTTTATTTATTTTTTTAAAAAAATTCCTAGCAAATTACTATTGCAATCTTAAAATCCATTAAGTTTATCTCTTGTTCATATAAGATTGGAGTCTATTCAGAAGTCCCCTGTAAGCTTGAAATCTACTGTTGCAATACCCATGAGTTTCACATGTAACGATATATACAAATGCATAAATCAATTGTATTACAATCAAGGAAAGTGAGCCATCAGTTCTGCTTACCAACAATACAACAAAAAATGGTATTACATTATTGAAGTTTGTGAACCATCAATTATGGTCCCCACAACAAAATTTTCATAATGCTAATGGTATTTTCAACCACTGTAATTTCTATTGTGACAAAAATAATAGTCACCATAATCAATTAAGGGGAATATAACTTCCCTAACAACTTAAGTCCTACGATGGACGCATCGCACATATCGATGTTGTGATATTGTCACGAACCTCTTTCATCTCAGCTTCGTCCAAGATTGAGATCTTATGTGCCACAGCATCGTAATGACCTCTCTCACTACATCCAGATGTGCCCCCTACAGATCTAGAACGTTCAACGTCATTGTTCTTATGTGCTCTAATGAAATTGTGAAGAACCATTGTAGTAACAATGATATGACCTTGAGTGCGTATATGAAATGGTGGCATATTTCTCAAAATTTTCCATTTTTTCTTCCAAACTCCAAAAGTTTGTTCTATAACCGAACGGAGTGATGAATGGAGATAATTAAATATCTCCTCTGGACGATGCAGCACTTCACGAGGCTCAAATTCGGGGATGTGGTACGTCTCACCCTTATATGGTGCAAGGAACCCTTTCTTCATAGGGTACCCTGAATCAACAAGATAATACTTTCCTACAAATGAACACGTTTATTACATTAGCATTTTCACTACATAATACATACTTTAATACTGTAATTAAACTACATATTTACAAACCAGCTAGAGCTTTTGGGAAGTTGTAACTCTCATTATTGAGTCGGTTTAAAAAAATCATTGTGTCATGCGCTGACCCTTCCCATCCAAAACATGCGAATGTGAATTTCATGTCAAAGTCACATGCGCACATGCAATTTGTTGTTGTGATATGCTTCCTGCCATAGTACGGGTGTTGCTCATCAACTGGTACGACCACGGGGACGTGGACCCCATTAATCGCACCAATGCAACCTTAACCATTGCCACAAAAATACCATATGAAATGAAATACGTGGTATGACCAATAAATTATACCAAATTCACAAAGTACCTTGAAATGTGGCCAATATCAATCTGAATGCTGAATATGTTCTAGCATGTCCCGAAATATACGATCAGCAGACTTGATAATGTCCGCTGTCATAACGGTGGCTAACAATGTAACTACCGTGACCACGTGTCAATGCACTGTCTCACCTGAGTGCTGAAATCTATCCTGCACTATTTTATTACCCTCAGCATGACCAAGTACCACCAATGTCATTGCCACAGACTCTCCAAGCAAACTCTTTTGGTACCATTATATCCATACTGAGTGCGCAATGTATTACACAATTGTCCAAACACATGGCTAGACATTCTAAAAGTTCTTAGCCATTTCTTCTCATTTCCAGTTAATGTATACTGTACCCATTCATACCCTATTTGTATATTCGTATGCATTGGTACTTTGGTCATATAGGTCTCCACGTAAGCTACACATGCACACCCGGCTATATATGCTATGAGTACAATGTCGTCGCTCAGTTCGAAGTTTGCATCCCTGCATATGTTACCGACTTTAATTGCATGTACAAATACTAATGTGATATTATAATATATAGGCTAAAAACAAGTTGTTAAACTTTATTGAACCTTTATTAGTACTAGGCTCAAACTATGGTGTTACCAATAAATTAACAATCCTAAGCATATGCTTTCACGATTTCATCCAAGAGTTCTAAAAATTGTATATTCACATCTAGAGGGGAAAGTATAGAAACTCACTGGTGCTGGGAATCAAATGAGTCGTTTAGCAAATCCATCCTTTTGTATACCTTGAGACTTCTTTCTTTTTCTGTCTGTGGAAAGCCAAGGACACTGGAAATATAGCCTACTTTACAGAAAGCTCTTTATTTGGCTGGGGACTTGGTGTTGGGATTATATGTACCTGATTCAAGCGATTGGAAAACTGAGATTAGTAAGCTGAATATGCAAGTGGATGAGACTGCAAGAGTTGTTCAAGAATTAAAAATTGAGCTTTACAAAAGAAAATCATCTCATCATCTGCAACAATACCATTGTTTGAGCAACAATACCACTGTTTTGAATGTCAAGGAACTCAAGGTTTCCATTTAGTAAAAAAAAGGTCCAGTCAACTCAAACATGCAGCCTACAGATTGCATGTTTATCAACATTCAAAGAAGTACTTGCCATTTCCTAAACTACTCTAAAGTAACTTACATTGTCCAAGCATTCTCCATCAAACTGATACCACATAGATACCCTAGCATAAGAGTTTAAGAGTTCCTTGGCATTAAATATATCATATAGCTTATTCTAATAGGTGCAAGTTAAAAAAAGTTATTGTTTTTATTTAAAGTGCAAAAGTGCTCAATATGAAGTCAACTTGAATTTTGTAAGTAACATGATATTTTATATTTTTTCTTGAAATATAAGCATTTCAAAGCAAAGTCTGGATCAACTTAACAACTGTCTCAGAAGTTAGAATCAAGAGCCACTTAGAATCAAGAGCCATATTTTGTAAATTATTGCTTGTACAAAGCTATAAATTTATCACTTTTACCAAATTATGAATTAAACCAAAACGAAAAGGCCTTCTAGAATGGAAAAGGAGAATGACAGTTTACTAATGACATTCAGATTATCCTTCTTAATATAAGACTTTTCACACAATGGTAATTCACAAACTCAAATGCAAGCTATCTAAAAACTGTTGGAAAGAATAACAGCGATTGTTGCCTAAAACAACCATTTACTCAAATAGATATCTTAACAAGGGTGCTTAATAACATGAATTGGATGCTTAGCACCATGATCTGGTCTACTGTTTCGCTCTTACCAAATGGTCCACAGGACACATAATTGTAAAGGTGAAGCAAACCAAGCTTGGAACCGAACTAATAATAAAACAAAGCTCTTGCATCAACAAATGAAATGCTGTTAAATTTAAAAAGTAAAAAGATATTCCCTCCATCCCAAAGTAAATGATAACATTTCCCTTTGGGTTATTCCAGAATATATGAAAATTTTAAGAAGTAAAGTGCAATTTCCAAAACTACACTCACATTTTGTTCAAAAGAACAAACAGGATAATTATCAAGAGTCGTGTCACCTCTAATATCAAGAGTTGTGTCATACATCAGAGACCATATCAAATGCACAGCACTGCAGAGTTGATGACAAGAACTATAAGCCACCATCCAAATGAAGTTAGGTAACCTTTTTCAGCAGGTGTATGATACTAAACAAAAACCTTAAAAAAATAAAGAAAAAGTTTTACTAGTTTCAAAACTCACCAGAAAAAGAGAAAATGCAACAAGCAAAGGAACAGGTAAGCATACACTACTACATGACAATTAATTAGTAACCATTGTCTTACATACACACCCATGGTAAGCATATTTTATACCAATTAAAATAAAATAAAAATAGTGCAACAGGTACAACACTGAAAATCCGATTACTAAAACACCAAGCCTAAGCAACCCTATTGAGACAATCCCCTTTCCTTCACTGAAAATGATATTCAGGGTGCCTTTGGTACTGCATCTCTAGCCACTTCAACTGGACGTCCTTCTTATCGCCAAGTGCTGCAAACATGTGCCTACCCTCTACTTTTTCCATGAAGAAGAGTGCTAAACAAATGAAGGTGATCACCCGATTGCACCCCAGGAAAACTCAACACCATGTCTAGAATTGCTTTAACCTGAGTAGTTGCTATGGAAGCAAATGCTATACCAGTACTTACACTTCTACTTTCAACAATAACATCTAAGATGCACTTCAAAGAGTCAGACATCTCTTGTGCAGCTGAATGCTTTTTTCTTGGTTTCTTGCAAATTGGCTTGAAAATGTGGACCCTAGTTGCCAAGCTTTTCCCCTTATGCATTACCAGTCCTGCCCTCAACGATGATGGACCTTCAACCTCCATTAGGTCAACATTCACAAAGGGTTCACATTAGGGGTTAACAAATTTTGTGCCATCAGCGGAGTCCCAGACCCTTCAATGCTTTCCTTTGGTATTTGACCACTTGTGCAGAAAGCATTTTTCCCCGTTGGAACCGTGCCTCCAAACATGATGTCCATGGAGTCACGATTCGGCAAACCATTCCATTTTTTAAAAGTTTTTGCATTGGGACATGCCTACATGTGGACAACCAGTAGTTAGAACACAATATAGTTGTAGATAGTAAAGTTTTTCACAATTATGTAAAGTGAACTAACCGCAATCTTTCGAGTCCACCAATCCTCACTAGCCTCAAGCACCCCAGTTCCAGCATCAATACCCAACCCAGTGTCATTGTCAAAACATACGTGATACTGCTTCCACAGTTTTCTCAGATGATCCAATTTGTTTTTAACCTGCAGGTGAGTCACCACTTTTCCCATGTCACCCAACTGGTTAATCACTGCATCAACCCCAGTTTTGGTCAAAGTCCATCGGCCCTCTTGCCGTCTAGGACTTGAACAGCACAAAACTCACACAAAAAGCTTGTAGCTCCTTAGGTTCTTTCCAGTCAGTTCTCGAATCATTACCACCGTCCTTGGATTTCCCCTTAACCATTTTTGCTACAACTTCTATACTCATTGAGGCATTTCAACAAACAATTCGTGTGCATATCATAATCAGTTAGGCATGCCCACTTAAAAATGCAAAGTAAACTCACATATATCCAAATACAACAAAGGTAGGAAGAGAAACACACAAAATTACATGAAGGAGAGAGAAACTCACATACTAGTGTCATGGAAAACACACAAAAAACCACACACAAACGTTAAACACAAAAAACCACTCTGATTGAAGCCTCATGAAAAACAATATAACCACACACCAACAGATCAAAGAGCATGGGAAGTTAGACACAACTTACCAGTGAATGCAGAGACCCACAGTGGCAGTAACGATGTCCCAAGCGAAGAGAAGGTGAGCTCGAGCGAAGGAAGAACAGAGGGGATCGGGTGAGCGCGTTCCGCGTAATGGGTTTGCAATTACCGTGTGTGCTCTGTTTTGATGGTTTTGTGGTTGGGGGGTAGGTGCAATTCATTGAAGAGGATTCAGACGGAGCATTGAAGAGCTTTGAAAACATTCTACCACAATAGTTGAGAGAAATGAAGAAAGCTGAAGAGAATGCGAAAATAGTCGTTGAACAGAGCGCACCATTTTGATCAAATAGCTGTGCTTTTGCAAAATGAATTACTGTTTTGATAAGATCAACTAGGCTTATGCGATTACTATTGCTGGCTTGTGTCCATGAATAGTACACACACACGCGTTTGCAGTTTAATGAAACAATGCGTCTCTTTTATTTTCATTCCTGTGTTTCAACTCAAATCATCTCAGCATTTATTTTGCCTACTGTAGCATGGGTCCCATCTGAGTTTAAACGCAAACGCTGAAATCATCTCACAAACGTGGATCCAAACACTACCATAGTAAAAATTGTCTTATAAGAAGACAAACTAAAAGATAACAATGAATTTCTAAGTACAATGTGTATTGCAAAATGGTCAAGTTACAACCTATAGACAAATGTCCTTCTAGTACAATAGATGCTAAAATGCAAAAGAATAAGGCTACTAAAATGTAGAAGAATAAGGCAAATGTTAACAAGTATTGTGCAGTGTTTGTTAAGGTTGGATTAATGTGAAAAACAATTGGATAAATGAAAGAAAAAGGCATAAAACTGGCTCCACAATCTTTTTCTTTTCTTTTTTTTTTTCTTTTTTTTTTTTTATCTCTATGAAGCTGGCCTCAACCTATAAAGCTGCAAAAAAACAAAAAAAAATGACCAAAAGCTGTTGTTAACAAGCACCTTACAATGCCCATTAACACAACCTAAAGAACAATAATAATGACTATCTATTCTATTTTTAGTATTTACAATACTTCCATGTTCTCGCACTTATTGATTACAAAAGTCAATCCACCAAAAACAAAGTATGATTGAAAGTGTTGACAAACTTATGAGTAAACCACGTTAATCATTACCAATAATAAAAGGTTTTTGTTAACAGATATCTTTGTGCGCTTGTTAAAGAGGCTTCAAAAAAGTCACACTTGCATTAGGAAGTAAAATGCCCTTTGAATGGAAAGTGGCTTTGACTTATTTATAAAAAAAGTCAATCAGTTGCATTATAGAATTTGCATAAGATAGTCATTAATCAGACTCTAAATATAATTGACAGTTGTCTTGATATATATAGTAAAAACTAAATACTTGTTGATCTCTGAACCGTGAACGCCCAATCATATCAACAATTTGGCACCTAAAAATAAATTATTGCAGCAATGCTTCGAACACAACTTATTTCATAACAAATTTTACAACAGAGTGAACATAGTGACACTCATAGATTCACCATTTTTCCCCCTACTAGTTAGAGTCTTACCACTTGGGTGAAATTTGTCATTAAAATTTTTGTGTCGCGTTGCATTATTGAAATGACTCCTTTTTTTTTGCATTATTGAAATGACTGTCCATGATATCCTGAAAACGATGAATGCTACAATTAGACAATTATGTTGGCAATCCGTACTGCAGAAACGACATTCAACTGTGTCATTTTGTGAAAAAAGAGAAAGCAAAAAAATTTGTAGCCGCACTGCACCACTTTCACAATCGGTATTCTCAGGGTTTTGACGCTCTCTCTCTCTCTCTCTCCCTATCACAAGTTGCTTCATGCGTTTGAACCTTAGTACATACCAGAAGCCAACAGTGGAATCTATTCAGATCTGTGCTGACATGAGACACACATCATTTATTGTACTTGGCTTATCCTTATTTGGGTCTCATTGATGTTTTAGGATGCAAAAATATCAACTCCACCATTTTGAAGCAAATCTGCCTTAATAATTTACAAAAGTTTATCTTGTGTAATAGGCATATAATGCAGCCAGCCCCTCACAAGAGTCACAACAACATATGAGTCTCATAACATGTGTGGGACTGTCGTTAAGTTGCATCCTAACTAAATCCACACTTTTTGTGATACAACTGAGATCTAATATCATCCTAAGAAATCCAGAGTGATGCCCTCACCTAACTTTTAGTGGGGGGAGAATTGTGATTTGAATTGCAGCCGTAGGACACAACAAATGATGTTGTTACCACTGAGCAATCACTTGAACCCCCATTTGATACCTTTGATTACAAGACCAAGTATAGAACCTTTGATTAAAAGACCATCCAGTGCAAGATACATCACATGTGGAGTTTGTTGAACAGTCTGAAGCAAACACAGATTTGAAAACATCTCAACCATCTTAAATTCAAACCTGCTGTATCAAGGCACTGCCCTTTGGATGGGTATGGGTTACGAACAAAAAGATTATCTGCAAGTATTTCACTCATTTACTATTTACTACACTTGCCAAATGAAGTTAAAAATAAAAAAATAAAAAATAAAAAAAAATCTTAACCATCAAATATATTGTCAATGTACAGGGGATCTGAAATTCAAAGCTACCGTATGAAGGCACTGCCATTTGAATTGGTGTATACTATCAATCTGTAGGCTTTGAACAAAAAGACTATTTGTAAATATTTCACTCATTTACCATTCACTGTGCTTAGTAAATGCAAACATATATTCTAAGTGCTCTATAAAATCGTAGAAACCTTTACCATTCTCCTTGATATCTCAAAGAAGCAAGGTTGAATGCATCTTGACCTGGAACTAATAGTTCACTAGGCCATTGAACTGCCACTGAATCAAAACTAAAATATGGGAAAGGGATTAGCCACTGAAAAGATGGCATCATGCCCTGACCAACAGCTCGTATATGTTACTGTTGTTGTCCCCACTGACACGCTTCAACACTTCAAGACTTTTGCGACTTCCTAAGAAATCAATCCATTTAAAAACCACATAACCACATTCTGATGTTTCTCTACTAAAGTACACTGATCGCAGCCGGTCTGCATGCCTTGAATCAGTGTGAATTGCAGCCTCTATTTTGTGAACAGACATGTTATCCTGCCAGAGAGCAAACATAAACATCAAGGTCCCTGGTAAATGAATCAGCTCCACTGTCTGGTAGATGCACATAAACTTCAAAAGTGATTAAACTAACAGCCCCCTTTAAGCTTCAAAAACATCCATCATAATTATACAAAAGGGGTTAATTATATGCCACTGGCCACATACGTTCTGTTGAGTTTTTTCTTGATGCAGTAACAGAACATGTCAAAATGGTGACTAGAAAAACGTCAAAAGGTCAAAAGGTTTGTATTTCTTCATTTTTTTTTTTTTAATTTAAATTAATAGTTAATATAGTCCCTTCCACCAGGTTCCGTTTGGCAAAATTGGTTTCGCTTCCAACTTTTTGCTTTTTGTCTCACCTTTAGCAAATACATTATTAAAAACTACGGGATGCCAAACTCAATACCATATTGAAATTTGATAACCAAACCAACTATGAAAGATATAACTTGAAAAGAAAATTATTAAATCATTGCTTATGCATAAGAAAAAATATATTGACGCATGAAGGAAACTCTTCAGGTCTTACCTGATAAAATGCATAGATATGATCTAACACTTGCAAACATGTAAAGCCATTATCGCTGAAAAACGTTCTTGAGGAAGGCCCCATCACAGCAAATCGGTCAATGGGAAGCAGTATGGTAAGAAAATGGTATTTAAATATCAATTCAGATTCCTCACTGCAAACAGGCCAAAGAAAAATTAAATGCAGTGAGATAATATGCTCCTCATGGATAGAGAACACTGGTATAACCAGAAACACGGCATAACAAGCACACGTGTGGTTCACAAAATTTGGATAATGATGCCATATGAACAGGTCAGAGTTCACAGATTCCATCTCATCAGATCATTACAACATAAAAATTTGTTGAACCACTTTATAATTTACAGCAAGATACACACATGTATAAACAAAGATGAAGTAACACAGTTGAGCATAAAATCCATCCATCAAACTCATGCCTATCAGAAAAAGATGAAATCTACATATTAGCAATGAAGTTTGGGAGAACAAACACCTTTCTGTAAGTGGCTGGGTTAAGTTCATAAATGAAGTTTCTGAATCCTTGCCATCCCCTTTTGCATCTAGGAATACAGTTGAGGGATGTTCACTTGCACCATCAACACTGAAAGAGTCTGTGTAAATAGAAACAGTCGAAGTTGGCTCGGATATTGACCAGCAGATTGAATCCAAAAGGCTGGTTGGGGTTATTGGATGTATTGGGGTTTGACAGGTCTGTAATAACAACAGAATTCATAATTAGATGACTTCACATCAATACTTGTAAATCCATTGATAGAGTGTTCCATATTAAGACAGATCAACACCCCCCCCGCCCCTCTTCCCCAACCACCAATTGCTTAAACAGACACACAGAAAGAATACATTCAAGGTTCACTACAAAGATTTCCAGCATTTCTGCACTTGAGTGAAGTAAAGAAATCGTGCAAAGACCTTCCATTGGGATCTTGCACTTACTAAAAAAGACTTGGGATTTTTCTGGTAAAAAATTACTGATGTAAAAAATGTCAAACGGTCAAACATATTCAACTATCATAAATCACCCTTCATGTTTCTTCTAAATACTCGTAAGTCAATACATCAGATAGCTAAGATAATCTAATCAAGTTTTACCAATCATTATTAAATTTCCTAGTATGCTAAATTTTTTCAATTAGATTATCAAAGTTGGAAAAATGAAATAAAATCATCTTTCTTTACAAAGGCTAAATATTATGAAATCATAACTAGCACATAAATTTTCCAAAAGGAAAGGAAAAAAAGACCTGAATACCAATAAACAGAACATGTTTACTACATATAAGAACATTATACGTTGTAACAAAGCTCAAGCATTCAAATTAACAAACCTTCCTCATCGAAGTTTACAAGAAGGCTGTGGGTTATGACTTTGCTTTAACTGCAACAAAGGCTGTCCTGGATACGTCAGCGGTATCCTATACCTGATCAGGACATGAGTTATCTATGGAACTGTATAGAGGAATCCAAAGGGAAAAATACACAATAAGCTCAAAACATCATTCAGGATAAGAAATCACTTACTTTTTGTTGAAGTACTCTGAAAATGTCATATATTTTAATGAGGCATTGTCAGTGTTTCCATCAAAAGGACTCTCAGCAGAGGTATTATTCACAACCTCAACAACAGAGTATATTTTTCCAGTGTGAATTGCCAAAACTATCATATCCTTGAGGTTGTCTATGTCAGCCATACTATAAGCAAAGTGGATAACATTAGTGATAAATTTCCTGTCTCACTGTTACAATTTTCAGCACCCAAAAAAGGGCTTTTTTTCATGATTTCTACCGCAGAAATGCAAGAATTGATATCCATCCAATTTATTTGGCAAGGCTCAGGACTTGAAGTGTTCAATGTAGGTAGAAGCAAATACATGTTTGATGGGCTCCATAGTGATTTAGTTTCATTCTTAAGTAAAAATTCTCTGCATGTTCCAACTGATTTGGATCCAAAAAACAGTCTCCCAAACAAACCATTAAAGAAAAATTCTTGAAAGCACTTTGCTTTTGTCATCTGATAAGGAAAAAAGGACAGCATGGAATTAGAAGAAATATTCCCAAAAAAGAACAAGAATGATAAATGAATTAACAAGCTGCTGTGTGCACCTGTTCTTCATCCAAATGCACTTACCCACAAAAAGATACAAAAGACTTAACCTTCTTTGAGACCAAGTAAAGCTCCAATTTAATATTTTCCACATCATCATCAAGTTTTGACTCAAGCAAAAGAACAAATCCAGAATAAAGCTCTCCTGGAATATTACTTAAAAAGTCAAATTTATAGGCCCGAAAAATGGCTCCGTCTACTTTTTCTCCCCAAGTTCCGGATAGTGCATGAATCCAAGTAATCCCATAGAACTCCTTTGTTGTTCCTTCGAACACCAAAATAATAGGTATAAGGAAAATAGAAGGAGAAATATAAAATGCCTTGCCAAATGCCAGATATGATACAAAAACAAAGTGCACAACATAAAAACTCAGACACCTAATGTATATTTTTCTGCAGTTGAATTCAAAAGTAACTCAAAAATAACACATGAAGTCATCCAAAGCATCAAACCAATGTATATTTTTAGCATGTTAAAAGCTTCAGGATCAAAAGTATTCTCTCATGAAAAGTATCAACATTGCTAAATCATTTGTTTTTGCACATACAAAGGCAAAATAAGAAAACAAAGAATTTATCAACAAGTGATCTTTTATTAAAATAACATCACAAGTTGACAATTGACTTGTAAACGAGTATTTTACCAAGGCTTGCTTTATTGTTCCAATGTATCCTAGATTGGGTCAAAGAGAACACTACACCTAACAACCAAAAATCAATTGGTCAGTAGTTTACACATATACATACCTGCATCTGAAGCTGATTCTTTGCTTTTTACAATGAGATTTTTCTCTGGAAGCTCTTTGATGGATGGGAGAAGATGATCATCCAAAGCACCCATTTGATGCAACTTCTTACATGCTTCCAAGCAAACAAGCTGTTTTGCTAAATTAGAATTCCTACTTGAGGGTCCAACTATGGATTGGAAAGCAGCATTAGGGGGTAATGTCATTTTACACTCATAAGACCCTTCAATAATTGAAAACTGAAATTTTGTCTTTCGGACAAAGTACCTAAGTAATACAGTAACGAATTATGACTGAATAAGAGAACTTGATTTAATGAATAAAATCATAAAATAAAAAGAGAAAGTGTCTGTTTGGGAACAACTTATTTAGCTTCTTGCCAAAAACTTTTTGCTAAAAACGTGCTAAAGTATACTTATACCATGAAAAATTTTGAAAAAGTGAGAAATGGCGGGGAAAAATGAGGTTTAAAAAAGCTGTACATAAAAGCTAAAAGCTAAGCTTCTAAGTTGATGCCAAATAGACACTAAGTATGACTAAACAATTTACAAGGCATATCCATACTTGTCACCAGGAAGTTTTCCACAATTTCAATGAATGAGGTTGACACTAGAATCTGCAGTAACCGAGGCCCCAGTTGCATCCACGTGATATGCATTTACTTCCTCAACAATACATGCCTTCAAAATGTGTGCATTTGGGTCTCTATTCATGGTTGTATCTGTCACTAAACGCTCACTCCTGATTATGTCAAACAGTTGATCCATTTGTTTCATGTTTCCCCTTTAGATATATGTATAGTTAGAGCAACAATATATTTGAGATTACATACATACAATAGCTGCAGAAAGAAAGGATCTTACTTGGAGCCCAATTATTCTAGTTTGAAAGAACCATAACCCTCATATTCAAAAGCTTCATTTCCATCTGCAACCTCAATGAAGTGAAACAATGGACTTGTAGACATTGTGAGGACCTTGATCAATGCATAGAATCCAGAAATTAAAATTGCTTTTTTGTGGCCTCCTCTCTCAATTCCTCATCTCTCTCAACGCCTCCTCTCTTCGTCTCTTTTATTTGCTCTACCACCATGTCATCCTTTTGCTCAACCAACGACGGCCTCTCAACGGCGGTGACAAATGGTGGCACTCCATTAGAAAACAAGGCAAGCTCGAATAATTTGTGAAATTTTTACCGTACTTATTTGTGAAATTTTGTTAGGGTTTTGTTGTCTTTTTCCTCTCTTTTATTTCTATCTAATATGACATAAAAAAATTTTGCAGCATGATGGTAGATCTGTGTCTTCCTCCAACCTCTAGTTCCGACCACAGCACTTCTTCCCCTTTGTTTGTTTAGAATTTGCTCGTCCCCCATACTCAAACCATAACCCTAACCCGGCCTCATGCAAAATATTCGCTCACCTTTTGCCCATCTCACCCTTGCACCCCACCAAGGGTATTTTTTAGGCCAATTAGCCAACTCCAATGTTATCCTAGGTTTAATCCCTCCCTATCATGATACGGCATACTGGGTAAATAATGATAAAATCCCAGACGTAGTTTATAAGTTTTTTTAGTGAATATCGCATCAACCCAAATAGGTTTCTATTATGGGCTCAAGCAATGGATATGGAACTCGATCACACGAATGTCTTTATCAATCCATTAACAATGGATATTGACATTCAAGCTGATGTTGTGCGATCAGGTTTCCTACCTTTCGACCACCCTCGTCCTAACTTTCATTATAGGTCCATGTATCCAATACCCGTAGGTTTTTATGACTTATTTTCGACTGAATTTTTTGGTCGAAAATAAGTCATAAAAACCTACGGGCATTGGATACATGGACCTATAATGAAGGTTAGGACGAGGGTGGTCGAAAGGTAGAAAACCCGATCGCACAACATCATGAATGTCAATATCCATTGTTAATGGATTGATAAAGACATTCGTGTGATCGAGTTCCATATCCATTGCCTGAGCCCATAATAGAAACCTATTTGGGTTGATGCGATATTCACTAAAAAAACTTATAAACTAGGTCTGGGATTTCACCATTATTTACCCAGTATGCATATCATGGTAGGGAGAATTTAAACCAGGATAACAGTGGGGTTGGCTAATCAGCCTAAAAATGGCCCTTGGTAGGTGAAAGGCGAGATGGGTAAAAGGTGGGCAACTATTTTGCATGAGGCCGGGTTAGGGTTAGGGTTAGGGTTTGAGTATGCGGACGGGCAAATTCTAAACAAACAAAGGGGAACTGTTGTGATCGGAACTAGAGGTTGGAGGAAGACACAGATCTACCATCATGTTGCAAAAAAAATTTATGTCATATCAGATAGAAATTAAAGAGAGGAAAAAGACAACAAACCTAACAAAATTTCACAAATAAGTACGGTAAAAATTTCACAAATTATTCGAGCTTGCCTTGTTTTCTAATGGAGTGCCGCCGCTTGTCACCGCCATTGAGAGGCCATCATCCGTTGAGCAAGAGGTAAAGGATGACACAGTGGCGGAGCAAATAAAAGAGACGAAGAGAGGAGGCACTGAGAGAGACGAGGGACTGAGCAAGACAAGGGACTAAGGAAACTAAGGAGGACTGAGAAAGACGAGGGACTGAGCAAGGGACTGAGGAAACTGAGGAAGACGCTTAGGGTGTTTGGATTGGAAGTATCTCAAAACTCTCATAACCCAAAACACATAACTCAAAAACATCACTCATTTCTCAAAAATCTATCTCACTCAAAACCCAAAACTGAAAATTTTTGTTTGGCTCCAATATCTCAAAACCGTGCCCCACATCTCAGTACTCAATTTTTTCACTTTTTGGTGGAGCCCATAGCCTCCACAGGCCAAAAGGCTGGTTTTCTCTCACGCGTGTCCTCTTCTCTCTCCTTTCACCCAAAACACTGTTTTGTCTTCCTATCTCCACACGCGCACACACACACACCAAATGTAAGAGAAAGGTTTGTGGTTTTTTCTTTTCCTTCTCTATACTTCTGCCTCCATATCCTGAAGACCCATCGCCTGCAAATAGCATTACTGAAATATCAACATTTTCACAAATGTCACCAAAACTATTTTATAAACTCATCAAATACATAAATAAAGATGCCTTAATTGCTTCAATAGTGATATCTTCACATACACATAGGATATATATATATATATATATATATATATCAAATACATAAATAACCTATGCATTATCAACAATGCTTTCACATAAATAAACTA
This sequence comes from Quercus ilex subsp. ballota, assembly GCA_032727855.1. Taxonomy (NCBI): domain Eukaryota; kingdom Viridiplantae; phylum Streptophyta; class Magnoliopsida; order Fagales; family Fagaceae; genus Quercus; species Quercus ilex. The sequence continues at coordinate 138,790 of JAVFWQ010000017.1, forward strand.
ATCAAATACATAAATATCAACATTCTGACATAACCTGTGCATTATCAACAATGCTTTGACATAACATGTGCATTGTAAACAATCTAATTTGTTTACATATCCAAGAAACAATATATATATATATATATATACCAAAAAAAAAAAAAACATTTGAATATTAACATAAAGATGATACAACATATTCCATTGTCAAATTATAGGAATAATATATAAGTTACAAAATACATTGTCAACAAGGCTTTGAAAATGAAGATATATACTGACCCCCTAAATAACATCAACATAATGCATCATATCATCCAAAAATGCATCATGTACATTGTAGTTAGTGAATAGGTGTCACCTAGCCTAACACAGACTTGTTCAAGTTCATAACTATAATATTACAACCCATATATTTGAATATACTGCCAGGTGGATTAATGGCACCAACAACCCAACAAAAATACTCCACAATACACAAAAAGCCATCACATATTTCCAGAATTATGTACACAAAGTGAGATCCATAACAAATCCAGAGGATGCAACCTCAAGTTTTATAGAATTACAAAACAAAGTTACAAAATAAAAGTGATGACTCAATCTGATCCAAGAGAAAGAATAAACCCAGTTGTACACTTTGTTATTAGAAAGAAAGCAGCCACTCTTGTCAAGAAGAAATGACCATAGATATTGAATTTATAATAAATCACACAGAGAGTCCCTTCAAGTGATTATAAAGGAGTGCTTCAAAATATGAAATTTCTGATAAACCATCAATATAAAGAAAAGAAGGGAGACAGAAGCAACGAAATATTTATTAAAGACTCAGCACACACAACGGCAAACAAAGTCACAAAAAGATGGGATTTTTAGCATAAACCAGTGCTGACCCATACAATAACCCATAACATATATCCAAATCAAAGTTTCTCGATCCACATTTCATCACAGACAAAGTCGATTATTTTACAAAACCCATCAGACACAAATTTCATTATTTTACAAAACCCATCAATGTTTAGAGAAATTGAAACACAAACAAAATCAAAACAGAGCACCTGAACAAAAACTTTGAAGTACAAACACTGAAATTTAGAGGAACACAAAACAGAGCAAGGTGGGTTTACGGAGGGAGAGAGAGAAAACGTGGTCACCTGGGCGGAGGTCGGAGCTGATGAACTGACTGATGTCGGCGCAGGTGAGAGATGAGGGTGTCGGGGGTGCTAGGTCTTTGCTTGGATGGGTTCTTCTCTCAACCATGCCCCACGCGTGAGATTATGACATGAACAGCACCACTGGAGTTTGATATAAAGGCTGGGCCTCAGAAAAAGTCAAGGAAGTGATTTTATATTATTGGTTCAGGGAGGTGGGTGAGGTGAGTGAATGGGGAGGTTGGGCTATGAGTAATGTCATCTGAAGGAAGAGAGCAAAAAATGAGGGAAAAGGTAATGTAAGAGAAGCCAAAATAAAAAAGAGAGTTCCAACCGTCTGAAATTTGATGTGATTATTCACTGCACTGGGTCCCACATAGTTGAAGGTAATAACCAAAATGCCATCAAACTCTGTTTTTGAAAACTGAAAAAACACCAGAAAACCTGTTCTCAGATTTCCTTCCTATATATCTCAATTTTTTGAGAAACAAGTTTTGGAAACCATGAATGAAAATAACGCCAAACAAAATGCAACTCAGTGGGCCCACGAAATTTGAGTTTTGAGTTATATATAACTCAAAACAACCCAATCCAAACGTGTGAGACCGGAGAGTGGGACGCTGTGACTTGGGATACAGTATACTGCTTTTTATATTTAACTGTTTAAAAATGAAATTTAAAAATATATATCAATTAAATAATTGTATTATACTATTTGTTTTTATTTATAATATATTATTATTTATAAATAGTAGAAATTTCCTATAATATTTATAATACTATTTGGATAATAATTTTTTTTTTGATAATAACAAATTTATTTTATTATTATTAAAATTGAATGATTAATTTTAAATGTATATATTCTAATTTCACTATATAGTTATTGTTAACTATATATAGTATTTCTATTCGAATAATATCTAATTTTATACCATTCAAATTTGAAAATATTCTAATTACTATTAATATTTTTAATAATTTATATGATGTTATGGTGCCTGTATAAACTGAAATTCTAGTATTGTCCAATTTTGACCTGTAATAGATATCGGGGCTTTGCAATATTTGATTTTTGGAACTCAAATTTAGCAAACCTGAGTTCCATCTAGGTAAATCTTTTCAACAGCTCCTCATGATTTTTTTTTTTTTAATTTCACGTCAAAGTTATACTAGGTGGACCTCGAGTTTAGTAAAGTCGATTTTAGGTTTGAACTCAAATTTGCCAAACTTGAGTTCTAAAAAAGTCTAACAAACTCAATAATTTCAAGTGCATGTCATTCATCAAAACTTTTTTTTTTCTAAAAATGTACTATTTAGCAAATTTTTCCCGCACTCTGCAACACTATTGGACAATCTTAAAGTCTTTAACGGAACTTAACTAGTACTATTAAACCCGGTCCAGTCCAACCAGTCAGACCGATAACCCGATGACCTGACACATAAACCGGTCCAAGTCATCAATTATATCAAATGTGCACAAAACTCGGTCAAAACCGGTAAAACTGGATAGGTTTTAAGCAAACCATGTGACCCAGTTGGGTTTTAACAACCTAGCTAGGTTTTAATGACCCGGCTAGGTTTGTAAATTGTCCAAAATTACATTAATAGGTCCATCTCATTGACTTTTTAATTATTTAATATGATAATATGGTAATTTAAATAAGATAAAACCTAAAGAAATATTTTAAAAAAATGCACTGTTCTCTCACATCTTTGCCGATTCACACTACTCTACCAATTATTTTTTGCCATAGCATCAATTTTCAGTTTTTAGTTCCCCAAACTTGCAATTGTGCATCAATTTTCTACTATGAACGTATCACTTTCTAGTTTCATATAACTAGTTAGCATATATGTATGAATATACCAGTATATGTTATATAGTTTATTGCTTAGACCTTATTTCTTCTTCTTTTGTTATGTTTTTTGTGTTTTTTTTGTTTAATGCTTTAAGTTTAAGTCTTTGACATTTTTTTTTTCCTCTTCTTTTATTTATGTAGTTTGAGATTTGTCTCTTTTTTTTTTTAATATGCTAAATTTAAAGACATGTAATAAAATTCTATTTAGCAAAAACTCGGTTGCAATCTTATGATATTCGTTTATTTTGCTTGTGAATTTTATAGAATTTTTAATGCTATTACTTGTGAAACCTTGATTTTGAATCATAACATCGAGTTTAATTTAGGCATATGCATTTTTTGAGTTAATTTACATATTCATGTTATGATTTCTCAAACTTATATATATATATATATATATATATATATATATATATATATATAATTTTTAAAATTTTTTTATTTGACCCTATGGTTTAACTGTTAACCCACTAGTTGAACCAGTGACCCAAAGACCCAGCTTATAAATTGGGTCCACCTCCAATCCAGGTTTAATAACTATGAACTTAACTATGTGTTTCAACAGAACCATTGGATGTTGGACATTCGCACCATTGCACAGAATAAGTGATCTTGTCATAAAATGTAGTAAGTTACAATTTTTTTTTTTTTTTGGTAAAGCGAGTTTGTAACTTTGTTGGTGCATGTTACATGTATTTTATTGTGTAATTTTTTTTATTTTTTATTTTTAACAATGGTTAGAAATTCTACAAGTACTTGAACATTTATCCACCTTCATTTGAACTAGAGCTCTAAGACTTGGGGATGATACTTGGGGAGGTATCATCCTGCATAATAAGCAAGTAGTTGATTCATTATGGATGATGTAACTTGAGTCATATATGAATTGTGAAGAAAATTAGTAGAATTTGGATTAACAATTCATATAATAATTTAAGTTGAAAAGATTGTCGTGCTAGCTTTGAAGGTGGATGAATTTTTTTATGCAAAGGTTATGAGTTAGGATATGTGGCTGCCATGTTCTAGACCTTTTTTATTCAATTAATAAAATTACTTCTGGTCCAATAAACTAATTGGTATAGACAATTGATGATAAAATTTATATATACATATATAAACAATTATTATGCAGTGGACATTATATTCAACTAATCTTTTATATATTTCCTAAAAGAAAGTCGTCTTTTATATATATATATATATATATATTAAAAAATGTTTATTTAAACAGGAAAACCTAGGTAAGTGAAATATTTTCTTCAATAACTAATGATTCAAACATTTTACAGGTTAAAATCAATAATAAATATGTTCTAGGTGTACAAATGTATGCTAAAATAATAAATTAGATGGAAAAACATAGGGTTAGATCCTATTTCATAAATAGGAGTTGTAATACTTCTAGCTCCAATGTACAAACGTATCGACTACGATAGAAGAAACTTTGGCAAACGTGGTCCAAAGTTTAACAGGTAGTTGATACCAAAGTGCTAGGGAACACTTGGTTTTCGCCTTCAATTTTAAATGCTATCAAATGTCCAACCACTCGAGAAAACAGTTGGGCGTAGTGATGGAAACCTTATTCTGAGAATTTCATTTTAGAGTGTGTTTGTTTTGGGTTCAAACTACTTCCGGAAAATTATTTCCGGAAAATTTAGGCGTTTGGCTGGTTTAGGAAAATATGGTCAACTGAAATTAATTTCAGTTTTGACCGAAAATGACCCCTCCCACCCGGAAATCAATTTCCCCTTTTATTTTCCCTTAAACCAATTTCCGGAAAACACAACTCTCTCAACTCTCCAAGCTCTCTCACACAGCAACTCTCTCTCACCGACGAGCGAGTCTCCAAGCTCCAAGCTCCAAGCTCCGATCCACACACCGACGAGCAAGCTCCGATCCACACACCGATGACCTCCAAGCAAGCTCCGATCCACCCACCGCCGGCGAACTCCGAGCTCCAGATCGCAGCACCGCGCCGATCAAGCAACGATTGACTCCAAACACCAACGGTCGCCATCGCCATCGCCTTCGCCTTCGAACACACACGCCGTCGCCGTCGCCTTCGAACCCACACCCGACCCACACGCCGTCGCCGTTGCTTCGAACCCACTCGCCATCGAACCCACACCCGACACGCCTTCGCCGTCGCTTCGAACCCACTCGCCATCGAACCCACACCCGACACGCCTTCGCCGTTGCTTCGAACCCACTGGCCTTCGAACCCACACCCGACCCACACCCCTTCGCCTTTTGATCGGATTTGATGATTTTTTGTCTTTGGGTTTTGTATTTTTGTGGCTGTGGACTGAGGAATGATGTTAATGTTTGTTTGGGAGCTGAGGAATGAAAATTGTTAGGAATGAAAATTGTTGTTGTTGTTATTATTGCCGGAATTTGTGTTATTGTTGCCGGAATTTGCGTGTTGTTGTTGTTGTTGCCGCCGGTTGTTGTTGGTGTTGTTGTTGTTGCCGGAAAATGTGAAAAATTTTCCGGAAAATAGCATTTTCCTAACACATCCAAACACATGAAAATATTTTTCACAACAATTTTCATAATTCACCCAAACACTTAAAAATATTTTCCTTTTCCGAAAAATAGCATTTCCGAAAAATATGTATTTTCCGGAAAACATTTTACACGAAACAAACACAGCCTTAGAATCAAGAAACACTGAAACTGTGTTGATCTAAGTGACATATTCAAACTACAAGAAGTTTGATTGCAAGAATTTCCATACACATATCCAAATAACATGCCTTTTGTTCCTATAGATTCCTGGAATTTAATTAGGAGAGTTTATTGATAGTGGTAGTGTCGCCTTAAAGTCACCAGAAAGTCGCCATAGCGAAGCTCCCAGAACTTGCAGTGGCGTTAATTTCGTACCGTGCCGGAACCTTGGCCGGTACAGAAAATCTAGTATTTCGTTCCGGTTAAAATACCGGCTGTACCGGAGTTGTTCCGGCCATACCAGAGTAAATTCTGGATTTCGGCCGGTAATTTGATACCAGGCCGAAACCAAAACCTCTAAGGGAGGGCTTAGAAAAAGAACAACAAGAGAAGAAGAAGTTGATGCTTATTAAAATCTTTGAAAAATTTGCTCACTAGTCATTGCAGATCGACCAAGCTGCTACTGTTTCTCAGTTCTCAGATTCAAGTTTGTTACCTCATCACCTGCTTCTCCTTCTTTTACTTCTTTCTTCTTCTTGTCTTTTTATTTCACTTTTTGCTCTTCTCCCGCTTTTCCTTGTTTTTTCCTCCGTGAATATCTATGCACATTTTGAAACTTGTGGTCTGATGGGAAGTGAAAGAGACTAGTTTTACCCATCCGAATGGACACGTGGCTTGGGGAGTACTTGTTTGCTCTCTGTACAATATGAGAACAATTCCAATCTTTAACTCAAAAAAAAGTATTTACAATGGTGTGTGTATATATAAACTATGCCTATTCAAAAAAAAAAAACATAAAAACAGACAAACAAACTATGTGAATTGTACAATAGTAAATTCTTTTTTTTTAATGTATAAATTGTATACTTATTATTGATATTATAATTATTATATAATTAGCAATAATCTCAAAACGATACACAGGTACTGATCGGTACAGAAATATATCGTTCCATTGGCTAAACTGGTACAACCTCTGGTATGAAATTACTCCCTTGCCCAGAAGTGCAACAATGGCAGAAGTTTGGAAATTTTTATCTAGAGTCATAAGCTTGGAAATCTTGGGTATGAGTCATGGGGCTCTCGTAGTGTAAAGATACAAATAAGAATTTATTTGTGTTTTTAGCCTGACCATAATTCAGTGAAGGCTCTTCATCTATATATATATATATATATATATATATAAAACAGAAACCTCTGAAACTCTCACAATTATCCATATCACTACTTTTTTTTCTTTTTATTTTAGATTCTTTTTATTATAGGTTTTATATCTTATATATTTATTATTTCTCTTCAACATGTAATTATCTTATCAAGTGTTACAATAGTTTAGTTTAAATAAAACTCTATTAGATATATGTTTCAAGAGTTTCAAAATTCTACTTTAACTAAAATTCTACAATTTTTCACACCCATAATTACACGGCTTCTGCAAGAATAATTTAGATCACATAAACAAATTAAGCTCCCACAATTTTCCACATCGCCACTATTTTCTTTTTCTTTTTCTTTTTATTTTAGATTCTTTTTATTATAGGTTTTATATCTTATATATTTATTATTTCTCTTCAATATGTAATTATCTTATCAAGTGTTACAATAGTTTAGTTTAAATAAAACTCTATTATATATATGTTTCAAGAGCTTGAAAAATCAACTTCAACTAAAATTCTACATTTTTTCACACCCATAATTACACAGCTTCTGCAAGAATAATTTAGATCACATAAACAAATTGACATAAAAAATAATTAAAAAACCAAAGTAAAGGATTTAGCTCAAGTCACCGAACTCATCTCAATCCCTTAACAGAATAAATAGACTAATATCTGAATATATCTGATGAGTATATTGATAAACTGATAAGTGACAACATTGATAACAATAAAGCTACAAAAAGCTGCCAAACCTAAGGTGTACGTGTAGTAGGGCTGTCCAGACCCGACCGGAGTCCAACAACCCAGCGAAACCGCCCGACGCTGACCCAATTTCGGCCCGAATCGAAGGTCTAGTCGGTCGGCGGCGGGTTTCATTTCTCAAAAACCGACGCCGGCGGGTCAAGTGGCGGGTTTGTATCTCCAAAACCCAAGCAACCCGAACCTGACCGGAGTTGTAAAAAAATCCGGCCAAATCCTGCAAAAACAAGCTAGATTTGGCTAAATCTGGTAGGATTGAGTTAGATCCGGAAAAATCAAAGCAATTTTTAGGGAAAAATGCAGATTCTGGTGAAATTTCAGCTGGTTTTTCCAATTTCTGGTGGGTTTTTCTAGTTTCCGCATGTTTTTCCAGTTTCCGGCGACTATTTTTTTCAGATTTCGATGCCATTTTTTTATTTCAGCAACTAACTTGGCCTGACCAACACTCACCCTCACCTGAAACCGACTTGACTGATTTTTTCGGCAGTCGGTTTCGGGTTCCTCCTCCCCTCGACCCGACGCCAGCAAGTCGAGTCCAGGTTAGGTCCAGGTCTGGGTTTGTGTTCTTATTGTTCTTGTTCAAGACACACTTAGATCTTAATTCATGTGATTTTTGGTTTTTAATTTTGTTTTTAATTTTTTTTTATTTAGTTAAAATTAATTTAGATACTGCCGTGGCATTTTTTTAATCCCAAAATAAAATTTTTTATTATTATTTTAATATTCCGTCTGCCACCCAAGACTTTGCCGTTAAGGCACTGACGAAAAGGACTAAAATGAACGGCATTTTTCTAAATATGAACTAAAAGCGGTGAAAATAAAAAATAGGGACCAAAGTGGGAATTGCCTAAAAATGTAGGGACGAAAATGTGATTTCTATCGTGTTTTTATGTATAAAAACTTAAGGAATTCAATTAATTCTTTCTTGGAATTCCTATTATCCTTACATCTAGCCTCTTAGATTAATTTTTGGGGGTTCAAGTGATAGCCTAGCAACATTCTTTATGGTGTCCCCTATTTGTGGTTCAAAACCCACCATCCCCCCCCCCCCCCCCACCACCATCTACATCTCTCTCTCTCTCTCTCTCTCTCTCTCTCTCTCTCTCTCTCTCTCTCTCTCTCTCTCTCTATATATATATATATATACAACTATTCAAATTAAGAATTTTCATGTGTTACTCTTTAAAGATTTTATTAGATGTATAGATAGTACTTTTGGTTTATGAAACATGATCAACAAAACATGATTTTTATGTAATTATATCTAGACTATACTGCAATGTCATGATGGATGCATTGATTTTATTTTACTATAAAATTTAAGTAATCATGTGGTTTATGAATTTGAAAAGTTATATATTGCGGGATTTATTCATTGTGTTCATATGATGAAATAAAGTTTGCTTTTTGCATTTTATTTTATTTTATATTTCCACTTTATGATATAAAATTTATTGATTATAATATATTGCACAATTATTTTTATATACTTTTTCACTTAATTTCAATTGTGTGGAAGAAAGAGACGTGGATCTATGTTTTGGAGAAAAATATACCCATAAGTGTTGAATAGCATAAATTTATATAGTAATAAACAAAGTATACATAGTTAAAACTTAGTTTAATAGTTCTCACACTCATACAGTAAAATTTATATATATATATATATATAATTTATTACATTGTATTTTCATACATATTTCACTATATATAATACCCAAGTAAAAAATACATTTAATTTGTTAGTTCTTACACACAAAAAAACTTCTAATATAAAACATATTTCAAATAACATATATTGACTTTTAAAAATATACAATCTAATATATTTATTCAATAATTATCCAATAAAACATATTTATATCAAATTTTTCTGCATATCATGCGAGTCTGCGACTAGTTAATAATAATGTATCGATTAATTGTAGAGTATGGGATGGGTGGTCAAGTTTCAACACTAGGAGACGTTTACAGCTACGGAATACTTTTGTTGGAGCTATTCACTGGAAAAAGACATATTGATGAAATGTTCAAAGATGGCATGAACATTTACAATTTCACTGCAATGGCTTTGCCTGAACATATCATGGATATATTAGACCCACTAATGTTCTTTGGAGAGGAAGATGAAGATGTTAATGATGACAAACATAATATTGACATAGAAGAAATAACAATAATTGAAGATCAACATGTTAATGTTAGTAGCAAAATAAAAGATTGCTTGATATCTGTTTTTCGAGTTGGATTGTCGTGTTCCACAACATCACGGGATGAGAGGGTGCCTATGAATGTTGTCATCAACGAAATGAATGCAATTAGAGACACTTTTCTTAAATATAAGATGAGGAAACAGAAGAAGAAAGAGCTAGGTACGTTAACTCATTTTATTTGAACATACTTCTTTGTAAAATAATAAAAACATAAATTTAAATTGAAGAAGAAGAAAATGTAAATGTGAAAAGAGAAGATAAGGAAAGAATATCAATCTAAACTATTATGATTGTCAAGTTTACATGTTACTGTTGTCCAACAAATGGAATGGAATGCAATTGTTGTTTGTTTATGTTGTTGCAAGAAAATAATTTGTAGTTATTTAATTCTTCCCTAATTATACTAGTTATACACTTATTGCATTATTAATTAATTCATGTGATTGTCTGTACGTTTTATTGCATGACAGGATAGGATAGAAGTAATGACCCTTGATTGAGTAATGTTTCTGAGGCTGTGATGGTCATAAGTTATAGGCTTGTGACATTCAATTGAGCGATCTTTACAGTTTAATCATATGCCTTCTCAACCTTTATGTCGTTGTTTTCCATATCAAAGGTAATTTAGATCAGTTACTAGCTTTTATTTGCCAAATGACACTTTGTTAAACCATATTCCTAAATCTTTATTACTATGGAATGTAAAATCCCTACTTTGATTTGCATATGTGTTTCATACACCATTTGCACTATATCCCTCCTTTATGTCATTGCTTGGCTATTTTGGCTTTGGCCTTACTCTTCCTAGCTAAATCCTAACATAGAAATTTTTGTGGACAGTTTCATGGGACTTATTCAGCTATTCCTGTGTTTTATTTATTTATTCTCTTGATAGTTTTTAAATGAAAATTTTAAATTATTTTAAATTATAATGATATGAGAAGTGAATGAAGGAATACGTGATGAAACACTATCTCCTTCATTAACTTGTTATATATTTTGCCTGAAAAACCATTAAAAATAAGAAGAAGAAAAATACTGAAATTATTAAATGCTTAATTAGGTGATTTTATAATATCTTATAAAATTATATTACGAAAACATAAGTATGTTGTTAAATTATAATATGATAAAAGCAATAAATAAAAATATATAATCGTACTTTTATTCTCAAATTTGATTTTGGGTTTTATGCAAATATTTATAGTGTACTGTAGGGACTGAGTTTGAGCACTTTTTCCGCTGGACGAGTGTACTCAGACCCAACTAGTCCCATACAATGAATTTGTAGATGATGGGTTTAAGTACTAGGCCCTAGTGAGGATTGCAACAACTAAACATGGTGGTGTATGGGTGGAATGATAGGAACATGGGCTAAAGTATGAAGTTCTGCTCCCCGGCCCTCTCTTTAGGAATGTATTACACTTATTATTTCTTCAATGCTTCACTACACGGGTTGTGAAAGTTCTGCCAAATTGTCCCCTCTTTCCAGAAGGACTTCTTACATTATATATCCCCTTTCGGTTGATCTCAGCCCTACATTTGTTGATTAAGCAGGTCACTACTTAAGTGTCTGTCCCATCAGCCGCCTTCCTATTCTCTTTGTGGGTTGCAGCAACCAAAGTTGCACTGTTCAGGGGTCATTTCCTCATTAATGCGGCCAAAACGTTAGTTGTGGGCATTTAATGTGGAGGTGACAGTTTATCCTGGAATCGTTCCTCCACCATACTTCCATGGCTGACACATTTTACTTGTCCTTTCTCTTGAGACGCTCTGGGAGGCTACCTTTGATGGCGTGCCACTCTTCCTTTCTATGATCTCGGCAAGCTGAGGACAAGGTCGTCCTCGGCGATATTTCTTGGCGACTTGGGCTTTCTTCGATCATTCTCTGTATGGGCCTTGGGCTTAATACAAAGTGGGCTGGGGTTGCCAGATTCTTAGGCCCCACATGTACTTTTAAATATTGAACCAATTAAAATATATATATGTATTTCATAGCATATATATTTCATTCCAAGGCTTTGTTTGCCAAACATTCAGTTTTTACAAAAAAAAAAAAAACAAAAAGTTATTGAAAAATCTCTGCCCAAACTTATTTAGTTATGTACTACCCTTTTAAAACGTAAGTTTGCTAAACTCAAGTTCTAAGTGAAACTCGAGTTTATAGAACTCAAGTTTGACTTATCTTGAAATTTTTTTAATTATGTAGCATTTTTTTATCGTAATACTTGTAACTCGAGTTTAAAAAACTTGAGTTTCACTTAAAACTTGAGGTTAATGAACTCAAGTTCCACAATTGCTATATAAAAGTTTAGAATTTTAGGCAGAGGCTTCATAGTAAAATCTGTTGCAAAAAACATAATATTCGGCAAAAAAAAAAAGCCTACAGTCCGTATGGTACTAAGAGCATCCACAGCCGGAAATGCCATCCCATCTTATTTTACCATCCTAAAAAGCTACTTTATTACTTATACCATACCATTTTCCAATACTTCCAACATCCCAACTTTTATTTTACAATACTACACACTAAAATAATATAAATTATATAATAAAATAATATTTAAAAGTTATCTATCACTCCTCTCTCTTCATCCCTATCCCTGCCTCTCTAGGTATCTGTCCCCCTCTCAACAACCAAACAACCCAATCATCACCACACCACCACCACCATTCCTACCACGCCACTATGCCCACCAAATCCCACCGGAACCAAAAACCCAAATTAAGGGGAAAAAAATAAAACCGCCAGATCACTGCCACATCCACCGAGTGAAACCATCATCGACGACATCGGTGATCTTGAGCGAAACCATCATCAGTGATCTTGAGTGAAACCATCATCGGCGACATTGGCAACCCACCAATCTCCACCGAGAAACCCACCAATTTGCACCGATCCATACCCACCCCAATTGTACGATCCAGCCGCCTCTCTGTCCACCAATCCCCACCACACGTCCTTCATGATCCCCTCCATTTCGGCACTCTTCAGTGCCTGCAAACTCGCGTTCATCGCTTTCCACCTATTCACCGCGTTGTTCATCGTCACGCTATCCAACGGCATCATCATGGAGAGATTGGCTCGGAGTTCCGGCGAGAGCTCTGATGTGGTGTGTGATGCTCAACGCCATAAAGTATCTAAGAGTGTGATAGAGAAAAGGGAGAAAGAGAGGAAAGTGTGAGAGACAGAGAAAGACAGAGAGATAGATGAGAGATGAGAGAGAAGAAAAAGCTGAATAAAATATTAATATTATTTTTGGCCTTCTAGCTCCTGGGTGTATTTTGGGCCTAAATTCCAAATGTTGCTTGCATTTGACATTTCCAAGGCCGGCTGGGATGCTCTAACCATGCTTATACGTGGGCCGATCCAAATCAAAAATGTGGGCGGGCAGAGTGGGGGCCAGTTCAAACTAGCCCAGCCCAATTGGGCCCAAACAAGAACTGTTATACCAACACAAGCACAAGCCCAATAAATCCAGTCCTGATACTACATAATGGGCCCACACTTATGTATGCAGGCTCTGTCTTGGATACCCAGCCCGATTAAGACATGGCGGACGAAAACATAATAAAGATTAAAGAGTACACTCATGTAGTACACGTGACACTGTCCAACTATAAAACGAACGGTGCAGATTGATCGCAGTGACCACCGACTGTGACTCTTACTTGTTACACATTTAATTCTATTTTATTTTCACAGTTGGTCACTTGGTTTAGATTCTCACATCTCACCACAAGTTAAAAAAAAAAAAAAAAAAATCAGATTCATGGTAATATGTGTCAACCGCCACGTGTAATCGGATCCGTTACTATATCATCTCTCATAACAATAAAAATATCCACTAGAGCCAGATAACAGCATTATTGAATAACAAAGAGACAAAAAAAAAAAAAAAAAACACATACTAGTTCTCGAAGAAGCCAGCTGAGCTTGAGAGTTACAGTAAGTGATTGATTGAGTTAGTGATGACAACCCTAAGGAGTTCTTCTTCAAAACTCATCGTGGACAAGTACAGAGACAAAGGCTTTTTTTCTTCCCAGAAAGAGTTTCTTCTTACTAGACCCGAAATTTGTTCCTTAAAGTCACAGAAAGCTGTTAATTTTGGGTTCTTGAAGTTGATATCTTTGCAACACAAGGCTGTACACCCGGTTACTACTTTGTCATCGAAAACCCAGGTATTTTCTGTTGTTTTTTTGTTGTGGGGTTCAGTTGTTTTTTTTTTTTTGGGATATTTGCTTTTGTTTTTATGAAAGTTGTTTCCTTCTTCTTTTTTGGGAATGGAGAAACTGTTGCTAAAGTCTCTAGCTTTCATTTCATATATACTCACTTTGTTTTTGTTTCCTATGATTTCTTGGCTGTATGTACGACTTTACATGACATTGTCTGTGCAGGCAGACTTGGAAGCTGGTGAGACTCAGATTGATGAAGAATCAGACTTGGAAGCTTGTAAGTTAACTTATTGATCTTTGGGATTTTATCGAGTTGAAGAATCATGTGACTTTTAATTGGTCTCTACCTTCAAATTTTTAGTGTCAATATTGTTAGAATAAAGGTCAACTGATTAAATTCACCGTGTTGGAGCTGCTCCACTAATTGAGAGTCCAAGCTCATTTGTGAGAAGGAATGTTAGAATAATGCCTAAATGATTAACTTCGTCATTTTCTACCAATTTAAACTTTTAGAGGAATTGATAATTTATCAAATACTGCTTCTTTGTTGGGCAGATGAATCGAAGAGTGTTCAAGTCAAATTCCAGATACAGAAAGAGTGCATGTTCGGTGAGCAATTTCTGATAGTAGGGGATGATCCTAAGTTGGGCTTATGGGACCCTTCAAGTGCGATACCAATGAACTGGTCAGAAGGCCATGTATGGACTGCTGAGCTGGTAAGTATTAAAAGCAAAGTCAGTCAAGAATGTGTGTGTGTGTGTGTGTTGAAGACAAATTGATGTAGTACTATGTCATTGTTTGTTATTAGGATGTGCCTATTGGAAAATCAATCCAGTTCAAGTTCATACTAAAAGGAAATGCTGGGAAAATCTTGTGGCAACCTGGTCCTGATCGAGTTTTTAAGACATGGGAAACTAAGAATACAATCATCGTTTGTGAAGATTGGGAAAATCCTGAATATCAGAAAGTAATAGAGGGAGAACAACTAGCTAATCAAAATGAACAACAGACGGTTAACTCAGATATGTTGATTGTTGCTGAGAATTTGACTTTTCCTAAAGATGAGTTGGTGTCTTATGTAAACGAGGGATCAGCCAATGCAGAAAGCAATACTTCTGCAGCAGAAAATTCAATTGCAGAACCACACAAGGCACAAATTATTGCCGATAACATTGCTCCTTCACAAGAGAAAACTAAATCTATTGTTGCTGACAATATAAGTTACCGAAAGGAGGACCCCAATGTGAATGCAAAGGACATTCTTGAAAGTAATGGCAGAGCTCCAACACTCATTGAAGACAACCTTAATAATTATGGAGGCCCTGTTTTGGTTCCTGGTTTAACTCCATTGTCAATAGAGCCAACTGAAGAAGCAAACCAAGACGAAGATGAGAAAAGAATTGCAGTGGATGTGTCTATAGGAACCTCTGAAGCTAAGGATCATAGCGTGCAAGAAGCAAGCCAAGATGAAACTGAGAAAAGCAATGCAATTGATGCCTCCATTGGAACCTCTGAAGCTAAGGATCATAGCCTGCAAGAAGCAAGCCAAGATGAAACTGAGAAAAGCAATGCAATTGATGCCTCCATTGGAACCTCTGAAGCTAAGGATCATAGCCTGCAAGAAGCAAGCCAAGATGAAACCGAGAAAAGAAATGCAATTGATGCCTCCATTGGAACCTCTGAAGCTAAGGATCATAGCCTGCAAGAAGCAAGCCAAGATGAAACTGAGAAAAGCAATGCAGTTGATGCCTTAATTGGAACCTATGAAGCCCAGGGTCATAATGTGTCGGAGGTAACTGCTTGAGAAAGAAATGTTCTATTTTCTTCCCTTTTGTTTTTCCTTCTACTTTGCCTAAGACAAAATAACAACCCATTCCATTTCCATAAACTATAACTTATCCAGGGCTAGGAGATCCATATCGCTGAACTTGTATGTTCTTGAAATCTTGTTTTCTATACAAGAGGAATTTTTCAATATGATAATGGCGAGGCAGCCTTTTTATGTTGTCAATATTGAACAACTGCATCTCGGTTAATCACAATCTAAACAGAAGGATTGAGCATCAAACCTAATTGTTTAATTTGTATACAACAGGAGCTTTTAAACTACTTCTAGGACCAAGTTTCACATTTGGGGATGAAAATAGTTCTATAATCAGAATCGAAATCAACCACTTGGTATTGCTTCAAATTGTGTCACTAAGTGTCCTTCGCCGTGCATCCCATCGAATTAAAATGTTCTGATATACAATGTGCACTCTACTTGCATGAAAAATGAGAGTAACCTCAACAATTGGTGCATGTCGTCCAATGTTATGTTAGTGATTATATGTGAGACCTTTTTTCCAATATCTTGCATTTTGCTTTTAAAGTGATATGTAATCCTCCCAAGACTGAATTCAAAAAGCTGTTCTATTGTGGATACTGTTATTGTCATCTTTTCTGTGTTCCTTTCCATGTACTAAAACTTAATCAAATTCAGTTAGATGAGAAGCAAGAACAGCATGGTGACCCACCTCAACTAGCACCTACCAAGATTTACAATGGTGAGGAAGAACAGCTTGATAGCAATTTTAAACAAAATGATCATCCATCAAAAATAGAAGAGCAGCACGACTCAAAGCCAATCAACAATGTTGTCTTGCAAAATGACATCCAATGGGGTCACAAAACGCTGCAGAAGCTACTAACTAATTTAGGATTGCTCTAGCATCAACTTGTTTGATCTTGGGAGAAATTTTATGAAAGCCACTCAAGCTTATGACTCTGCTTCTTCATAGTGACCTGGCATTCAGGATGGTTGTGTGGAGCATTGGTGGTGGTTGTTGTTGTTGTATGTGGAAATGAAATTTGTTACCTCAGCCTGATATTGTTGTATACTATAGTATGAGAGTGCTCAAGTTTTGTATTTCTTCTACAGTTTTGATCATCTTTTCAATGTGCCAAATGGATTTGACTACAATTATTTGTGGGAACCAAAACTGATTCTGGTTATAGTTTAACCATGAAGGTTCTGTAAAATTCTCTGGGATGCTAATCATATAAATATATTAATAGTGGCGATTGAGGTTTGACAATAACGCTCTCAACATATTTTGTACTATATTGTTGTTGTCCTTATTATAGAAAACCAAGTTGATTGTTTTCTGACTACGTCACATGCCTTGGAACCAATGGTCAGTTGGAAATAGCTCCAGCCAGAACCCTGAATGTAGTTTTACAATTAAATTTATGGTGTCCATTTCCTTCTCAAAGCCTTTCCTTAATTAGTTTGTGAACTATATACCTAAAGGCACTTCTAAATGATAGAATTAGATCAAAAAGAAAATGTTGCATGGCGGAGTTACAAGTCCTAACTGTCTTTGAAATTACTGTTAAAATGTTATGATATACAATGTGCACTCTACTTACTGTTAAAATAGATTAAAAAAAAAAAAATTTAGACTGCTTTTTCACAGTGACCCAGCATTTTAGGATGGTTGTGTGGAGAATTTGTAGTGGTTGTCGTTGTATGTGAACTCTACATACCGTTAAAATAGATAAAGTAGTTTTTAGAGTACAAAATCAGAATTTTTTTAGATCCTCATATGCTAAATGCTCTTAGCTTAAAATTTCAAACCGTCTTATGATTTTTTTTATAAAATATATATATATATACATATTAAAGATGCACGCTAGAATTCAAAAGTTGTGAAATCAAACTCTATAATAATTGCTCTTTGCCACCGGAATACTGAAACTATACTAAGGAACTGTGACTTTCAAGACATTTGCTTGCTGAATATCTAAGATATCATAGAACAAAGTGGTCGGTGCACATGACCCCAGAGAGGGCCTTGGAAACATGTAACTTGGATAACACAAACCTTAAATCTATTTTATGGTGCGAGTATTTTGTTAAATTTTGGTTAAGACATCATAATCGGCATTTATGATTAGGTAAATGAGAGTGGAACACACATGATAACCCACAGAGAAGGACCATTCTCAATTACCAAGTTTATATCCTCGGATTAAAAATCTACTATTCGTTTAACAGTGTAATAAATGTGAAACGCACAGCGTACGCAATAGGGTGCCCACTTTCTCATCTCGAGGTAGCTCTACCATTTAATTTAGGTGTGCCAAAGACTAAAATAGTGGCAGAAGACATTATTGGGAAGAAAAATCACCGCCTCCACCTTCAAATTTATTGTATCAGTCAGCTTTAAACCTGGATCTAGCATGTTGCAACATGTGTATATGCTAAAGTCCATTAACGAGTGTCCGAGCATTTGGCAATAAATAATTTTAAGAAAAATTTGATTTTATTTTTATGGAAAAAAAAAAATTAAATCCTCTATGAAAAATGAAATTTTTTTTCCTTTTTTCATAAAAAGTTTCTAAAAATATTTTCTAAATCAATGTCATCAGAGCATTCATTAACAAAAAAACACCTCAATGTTATCTAATAAACGTGTGGAAAAATGTTAAAAATATTTCAAATTTTACCGATACGACAATAAATATAATTAATTGATTTTGATAACATAAGAAATAAATGATTGAATTACTTTTGTAACACTCCCGCCTGGTAATGGTACTATGGTATATGGTGCTCCCCGTTTTTGAGTAGTAGCCGGGGTGGGGTAGATTAGGTAAATTCCTAACCATAGATTAATAAAAAAAAAATTGTAATTGATAACACATCAACTTATAAAGCCTATGTGGTAAAATTTGAAGCATCCCCAACAGGCTAGCACCACTCTATACTTGTCTTGTGCCTCACATGCTCCCATCGCAAACAAAGCTCCCACCATATGTTATGGCTAGGGATGGCAACAAGGCAGAGTTTAGTAGGATCAGGGGTATCCAGTCCCCCTCTTCAACGCAAGAAAAACTTGTGGGGTACAGGAAAGGGCTAAGTTGAGGGACGAGGCAGGTTAGAGGTATTTTACCATCACTATCGCTTTGACTTTGATGAATAGCTGTAACAGTTATTTCATGGACTGCTTTATTACAACCAGGTATGAAAAAGCAATCCAGCCAGATCAAGAACAAAACATTGTAACCAGCTAAACAATTTCAATTGTAATATTACACGGAAGCCTATATGATGACAATACAAAATCTGTGGGCTAGTTTCACCATTGATATCCACCAAGTAAATAGAGGGAAAAAGTCGGGTAAGGAAAAAAAAAAAAAAAAAAAAAAAAGCCCATCTTTGCAATCACTACTTTAAAGAGAATTTTTCACCTCAGCAAAAGCTAATTCCAGCTTTGTCAGGGAAAAACAGATGCTGAACTAATAAAATGCCTAACTGTAGACCTTATGGTTTCTCATGAAACAGGATGCCCATTCTTTTGTTGCCGAAATGAGGGTAGGCTTTGTGAACCACGAAATAGCTCTTCCTTCAATCGTTTACTAGGAATAGAATTTGACAAACTGGAGAGAATAACCAAATAAGAAACTTAAGCAGCTTATATGACTAAAGCATAAATTATATATATAGCGAAAGCATGAATCCAAAGAACTTGCATGCTCATTCAAAAAAAAGGGCCATTAAGAAGTTAGTAAAAGTATTTTTCAAAGTAGGCACTATAATTGTAAAAATTCCCTGATCACTTGCAATTGCAACGTAGCCTCAAACTTTTGCTTTTGATACAAATGTACGCGCAAATGCAAACACACAATGAAAAAAATCAAATGTACAGGAAAAAAAATTATAAAATAGCAAATAATACAAAGAACAAAATACATATGATATAGCCTCAAAGAAGCAGCAGCACCAAAAAGGAAGTGAGGGAAGGCAGCACGACTGTCCAACACCCCAAGAATAATACCAACTCAACATCCTCCATTCTGTTCCTGGCAGTCTTGAAATTATAGGGAGATATATGATGCACCCCCTCAATTTCCGTGCCTTAAAATGGCATCCAGAAAACATGCACACACACACACACACACAAAAAAAAAAAAAAAAAAAAAAAAAGATGTATATAGACCCAAAATAAATGCTCTATGAAAGTCCAAGACAGGCCATGGAAACATTATTGAAAAATGAAAAATTAATAGAACATTGCAGTACTCCCGTGAAAATAGAGCCTCCAGATCTTCAAACACCATTCTACTCTGTCCTCTCTGGAAAGCCCCTAAAAGGGGGCAAATCCTTCCCCTCCAGAAAGCCCATCATAATTCATAAGTACAGATAACCATATTCTATGTTATACATTCCTTAAATACTGTGTTAAAATAAAAGTCAACCAAGCAACTCAATCAACATTGCTTAAAGAAAATCTCTCAAGGAATGGATTCAAATTCACTAAGAGAAAGAAAGGAAGGTAATATCATGAATCAGAAGGAAACAACCCCCCTCCAGGATACTCCACCCCTGGAATTCTCTGTAAGAAATGTGCATGTCCCCCTTCCCACCCTCTCCCTCTCCTTTGTCAAACAAAAAGTCTGCGAAAGTAAAATAGAAATAACACCCAACCCTTTTTCATATGTTACCTTGGAGAATTGGGACGCTTTTGTGCTTGATTTGTTACATTAGAAGTGCTCCAAGGTTCATCTTTAGTAGCCTGAAAATCATTGTCATCAGGTACAGATTATTAAACTAGATCATCCATGACCAAAAAAAAAAAATACATCAAGAACACAAACCAGACTATACATCAATGGTTTCTTCTTCTGACAATGAGATTAATTTTATGTTTCAGGCTCTGCACCCAAATAGCACTAGTTGGCCCCACCAAAAGCCAAAAACATAAGACACTCTAAAACCAAGCAGAATCAATTAATCATAGGACAATAGTGTTATTGAATATTTGATTTTTGGTACACTCGACAAAATGACAAGTCCCAAATGGGTGCAGAACAAGTTTCAATACTCAGAAGAAGATAAAAAATAAAACTTGCTTAACAGAATAATTTGCAAATTGAAGTGGGTGCATTGATTTTGTTAACAAAGCTATATATATATATATATATATTCTTTATTTATGTTCATAATTATACTAGATTTATGGTTCTTTAAGCATAAAAATGAACACCAAACATAGATAAATATAAATGATAGAAATTAAAAGTTCACCTAATCATATTTGTTCATTGTCACCAGACACTACGAATATTCAATTAACTCTTAAGATACAAAAGGTAAATTGCTGAATCAACTACAAGGGAGTACTTGGATAACGGGTAGAAACTAGGGACTGACCACCAAGCCCTTACCTCTTAAGTTAGGAAATAATGGAGCCTGGGTAAGGCAGCAGTAGCAGACATGAAGCCAGCTCACTCCCCATTCAATGATTTAGCTCTCACATCTTGGTGCAATGCAAAATCCAAAAGGGAGTGGTTTTTCTCTAGATAACCACTACCCCTCATCTGGAAATGTCTTGCCCACATACCCTTTATCCAAGCATCACCTATGTCTTTGAACAAAGAAATCAAATCAAATACAAAAGGCATCATCAGAAATTCCCACCTCAGACGTGCTTTCTTTAGGCACTCCATCTTTTTGCAGTTCATTCGATCCA